>JAOVYX010021556.1:0-15634 GCA_035668315.1 Drosera spatulata
AAATAAAATAAGAGCCTTGAGTGCACAATTACGATCTTTCTATTCACAATCCACCAAGAACCTTCACATTAACAGAATTTTGCACTTCGCCAACATGTTCATCAATGCGACAAGCCCAAAATCTCACTTGTTAGGTCTGAACTGAAGAAAAAAAATACCCGACTAATGCATTTTAGCCTACTTGATCATATTCTTGAAGGTCAGATAGAACACATGTTCCAGTATTTTCAGAGGAGAGCATAATTCAAGACACAAGAAATACAAGACAAACTTAAACAGCAGATTGGGCAAACGATGAATTGGTAAAGAATGGTTACAAAGAATGTCGCCAAAATGAACATAGGTTGTGCACCTTAACGACCTTCAACTGCTTGGCAACGTTACATAAAGTCTTATCAGTGAAGTCTTGAAATCCTTCGATGTGTTCCACCACAACTTTATGGATGCTAATAGCACTGCCCAGCGCCATATCTGAATATGCATCCCCATACCTTGAGATGAATGAAAAGTGAAGCAACTTCAGAAAGCCTGAAGTGTTTAAGCCTTGTCTAGAAGTTTGAAAATTACTGAAGACTGGTTCGACTCAAGGATACTGATTTTTGATGATGCATAAACCTTGCTCCCGTGAAAGTGGTGAAGTACAGGAATCTTCAGGCAACATGTGTGTTTATATAGACTATATAAAATCACTCATCTTTTCTGTTGAGAAAAAAATGGATCTAAGAAAAAGCGCGTTCATCCATCTGAATACTACATGCAGATGCATAAGACTGTTGTGGAGATACAAAGACAAAAAGAATAAGGATTAACAGAAGAAAAAGGTGACATGTACCATCTAAGAGCTGTGCTTCTTGATGTTCCATCAGCTTCCTAAGGCTAAAACTTTGCGAAGTGGTTTCTGAAACAATAATAATTGCAGAGAGATGCCGCATGGAATTATTCCTGAGTGAAGGAAATTCAGGCTGCACAAACTTTCTTCAATGTACATTTTCCATGTCCAGCCATTTAACAAACTACACCAACCAACCTCACACCCCCACCACCACAACTAGAGGACTAGAAGGACTGGTTGTACAGCCCAGCCGAGAGAGAAGAGAGCAAAGAGGAAATGCATTTCCCAAATAATAGCTAGTGAATAGCTATTCTTTGTGAAATTTCTCAACATCAGCAGCCAAGGATGTCAGTCAAACCTAAAAGGAAAACTCTGGTTCTAAATTAAATTAGTATGAACTTCAAGGGCTAACAAAGTGATCCTGAGCCAAACGGATACCAAGACAAATTTTTGACCTGAACCACGAAGAAGACGACAAGTTCCTGATCAGGAGTTGGGGACCACACAGTCACACACGAAGGCATATACACTAGCCAATTCCAACGAAGCTCCTATACAATAAGACTCTAAAAGACAGTTACGCAAAAGATGAAGAAAAAAAAAAATCTCCAACAATAATGAGTAACCAACCAACCAGAGTCTACAACCATATTGATAACATCTAGGCACATGCTCTGAAATGTGAGCCCCCTGAATCGGCCAGCTACCGTAAGCACTAAAATTGAACTTCAGTTGTAAAACGTAGTACGTTGCAAATAAATAAGCCAAACAAGAAATTCACTCCCACACCAAAAAAGAAAAAAGAAAAAAAAGCCATACAAGCAGTCACCAAAAGCATTAATCATCTGAAAGACAAGACATTATAAAGAACTCAGACTCACGTGTCCCCTTCATCAATCCAAAAGCAAACACCAGTGAAATTACCATCTTTATCACACCAGAAACTTTATCTGTTTTCCCTTTTATTTTATGATTCAGGTGGCAGCACGCAAACTATTAAAATTGAAATTGATTTCCACGAGCATATTTCTGCTTGTACTCCAACTCATCATGCCAAACGGTACTTCCAGTGCCTATGCTAGATATAAAAAGCTTTTACGAGATGACGTCAGATTGCAAATGAAAGCTGTTATAACAGTTTTACTCGAGAGTTCCTGCTATTAGAAGATGGAAGCTTGAAACCCCAAACAAGATAGTAGTAGAACATAAAACATTATCAATATTTGGAAGGAGTAATGAGTTATTTTCAAACTAACATGAATAAAGGAACTCCGGTATATTAGAAAAGCACATAGAATAGTAAAGTATTTCAAAGCTCGTCAATCAACATAAGAAGAAGAGAAGCGCTTCAATAGGAACACTGGATGAGGCGTACCTCAGGCAACGCATTAAGAACTGATATACCCACTGGCCACTGCAAGTACCCACGAATTAGCACCTGCATGCAAGACATGCATGTTGCACCAACAAAAGTCAAGTTTTCCGGGATAGGTTTAATTTTCAAGTCACAGAGGCAACCTATTGGCACTGATAGCTTGATAAGAAGGCTCAAGCCTTCAGATATCTGACACTGATCAGAACCAAACACCAGCAGAATTATACAATTTATACTCAACTTTATCGCAGCTTCAGGTACTCATTCTTAGAGGAGTTGTGCCAAGCGAGCAAACCAATCACCAAATATAGGCGCTTTCCTTGGGCACCATTTAAATACTTGCCACGACAATATAATGAAACCTCAGGTGTTGCTAAAGCTTAACTACTGAAGACATGCTACCTAGGGAGACAAAAAGGAAGTTAGTAACAGGGGCATTCAAAGAAAAACCAAGTGTAGCTGCCAATCAGTCTAACAAGTAGACATGACAACAGATCCACAGTAAGAACTACTAAGCATACACAACTGAAGGTATTCCCTCAGTTCAACAGAGAAACAATCATGGGATTTGTGAAATTGCAGTCAAGAGACTGGACAGTCTCCAACAATGATTTCTTCGTTTTTGTATGCACTTCATAAGGAATCTTCAGCATAAAGAACAAATATAACATCATACCATGTGGAGGAAAATAAAAACTAATAGAATTATTTTAGACTCATGATGGCCAATCCAGTATATTATACTAACAATTACGATCAAATCATGGCATATCTTAGAAACGATTAGAAAATGTCACAATTCAACTCTCCATTGTTTAATCAGGGCCTTGCAGCAATACCGCAATAGACACATCTAATACAGTGTAATTCAAGGGTATCCTGCTCAGATTCTCTACTAAACAGTAACACCATACTAGAGTAAAAGAGAAGAACAAGGAAAACTTGAGACATAACATCGATAGATCACCAGAATAAAGCATAAGATACAGGTAGTGGTTCATCGTCCAGCAGTTACACTCAAAAGAATTATCAATAATCACATCACCCTGTCCCACAAACACTGCTTGAGCCTCATCAATAGCAATACCTTAGCCTCGTCTATCTAACAGGATCGACAATGAAGCAGACAACCTCATAGCAACTACAATCTGGAGAATCTTATATGCATCTCTCAGAACCAAAGAAACTGCATGTTCGTTTAAGCCATTAAATTCAATTAGATCACTAATCAATTGATTTATCATTTATCCACTGCCAAGGTGACAGATAAAACCCTATGCACAAGCTTGACATGCATCTAAAAGTATCAACACAAGGACTGTCATTCGTGATATCAGAATCATGGCAGTTGCTCACCTTCTTTGTGTCTCCATAGAAAAGGGGTCAAAAGGGACCCTACAACATGCAATCAAAGACAGCCCTGCTGAACATGACGAACAGCAAGAAAACATCAAGTAAATGAAAAAGCAATGTTCATGTATTCCATACTCCGAATGAAATGAACTCAGCCGAAGCAACAAGCATTAGGAATTTAGGATGCTTAATTTAACAGCTTTGCGGGTCCGGTCCACAGTAGGAGAAATTCAAATACTCAGAATTGTACTAACTTCAGAATATCAAAAAAATAAAAAATAAAAATGAAGGTTACAGTTTATGCCTTTGCTCCTAATTGAAGTGGCAAATGAGCATAAGGCACTGCTCATAATCGTCCAACAGAAGCAAAACACAATACAATTGCCAAACTCATTATGGCTTCATCCCTTAAGCTGAAACAATAGCTGAAAAAAGCTTTGAGTTATACCTGAAGCTGATCAGACCCATCAGCTTTTGAGAATGCAGAACTGTGCTTCGAGAAAAAAACAATGCTAACAGCAACCAAAGCCAGCGCTCTTCTCGATCCATAACTTGATCTTTCATATCAATGTGCCCCATTCTGCACAGTCAGCACACTATATATTGATTTCAGAAGACAGCAACACAAAATAAAAAATAAAAAACCATAAGCAGACAATTTATAACGAGCACCAATCAATGCACCGATCATGCCTCATTCACCAGATTCCCTATACCCCCATAAAACTCCAGATTACTATCATCCACTACAAAACAAACAGTGAAACACTGTGCAACGATTATAGCACACCCACTACCCTTGAAGCAAAACCCAGTAATGAAATTATTGGCAGAACACCCCAAATCACAAACACCCAGGGGATTTCTTTCCAAGAGCAATCAACCTCTGTATACTGGATAAGATAGTGATGAACAATAAGAGAGAGCAAAAGTACCTGCGGGTGTTGAAAACGTGGAGGCAAGGGTTCCATTGACGAAAGCTTGACGCCATTTTGCTGACCACGATTCACGTTGACGTTCTGATCCATCACGAAACCCACTTTTCACCACATCAACATAACCTTTAGCACTAGCTAGAGCCACTTTGGTCAGACATAATACTCTTCAAACAAACTGCAGGACTTCTACCAGCAGCCGAGCTCCCCATCTATATCATCTTCCCCAGCCTTATCTACACCATTTTCCCATAAATCAATCAACATTCATTCTATTGTTCACAACACCGATAAAACTATGTACATTTCGCCCCTTACACTTACATCTCGCCCCCTACACTTAAATCCAGGGGGAAAAAAATAAAAACTTGCATCACAATATACAATTCTATGTCATTCCTGACAATTCAATTGGTTTTATGAGCGAAAACTGTATTTGTACAACCTCAGCAATCAATCGAATCCAAATAAGTCTCCAATCACTAACACAATCCCCACCACAATCACTTGCATACAAATTAATTCTCAGAAACATTCAGATCTCGATCAAAGGCATCTACAAAACGAATCCCAAAAAAAAAAAAAAAAAACCTACCTGAACATCAGCGAAGATCCTCATCTTCAAACCAGGGACGATGAATCAGCCTCCATCGATTCATCGTCGCCGGAGATCGGCGGCGGCGGCGAGATCTACTTCTCTCCGTGGGGGAAACGTACGACACCTCTTTGGTTATCGGACGAGGATAACATATAAAATTGGAAATGGATTCGGAGAATGGGCCTGATTAACGGTTTATTTTGCAAGAGCGATATACATACAATTGATGATTAACGGTTTGATTTGGGGCATCCGATGTCGGATATTTTCATAGGCCCTTCTCTTTTTTTTTTTTTTCCGGTACTCAATCCTAACAGCATCTTTACTTTTTAATTATCATTTGGATTGTTATTTTAAATTTTTTATAACTCAAATAACATTTTTATAAAAACATCCATGCATTCTATACCCATTAATTGTTATTTAGATAATCATTTTAAATATTGATGGTCATGGATTTTTTAATGGATCAATCATTCTTGAGTAACATTTCACAAAACATAAAAATTGTTTGGAATGACATAGAATTGTATATCTAGTTATGAATCTCATGAACCCTTCACTCCTATATTTATTTCTTATAAGTCGGTCTTTTTCCTTTTGCTTTCTGCATTCAAATATAATATTTGCTTAGCATTCTCAAGTCTGGTAGAAAGTTGTCCCTCGTTTTTCCCTTGCATCCATATCAGGATTGACTCATGGATGGTTTAGCTTTACACTATTTAAACGATAGCGCACATAAGAGATTTTAGTCGTCCCCATGCCCTGTGGTTTCATTTTGTACCCTTTTCCGTCAATATGGTCAAAGTTGTATGTTATGTCGGTTCCCATGAGTAAGGAACATCTCTCTTGAAATCCGTGTTTATTAAGTAAGTTTTGTAACATTTTTGGAATATATTCCAACTTTATATGATCCCTCCGTACATGATCTTTAATGAAATGATATCTGACATTAATGTGCTTAGTCCTTGAATGAAAACCAGGATTTTCAGAAATAACCATTATAAGCGTGTTGTCACAAAATATGTTTATTTTTGAAAATGTTAGCCCATAATCTACAAGCTAAAACCTCATCCAAAGTACCTGTGCAGCACAGTTTTCTGCAGCTATATATTCTGCTTCTACAGTAGAGGTTGAGGTAGTGGTCTGTTTCTTGCTGAACCAAAAAATCAACCTTACATCTAAAAATTGACATGTACCACTTGTGTTTTTCCTGTCAACCCTGTAACCTGCAAAATCTACATCTGAATAACCAGTTAGTACAAAATCTGAATCCTTTGAATATCATATACCCAGGTTAAGAGTTTCTTTGAGATATCTAAGGATTTTCTTGACTGCAGTATAGTGAGACTCCTTAGGATCAGATTGGTATCTGGTACAAACATAGAAAGAGTACTGGACATCTGGTCTACTTGTAATAAAATAAAGTAAAGATCCTATTATTCTTCTATATAACGTTTGATCTATGTTTTCTTCTTTTTCATCTTTATCAATTTTAACAGTAGAGCTCATGGGGGTTTTTGCTGAAGTTGAGTTTTGTAGGCCAAACTTTTTAATCATATTGGTTAAGTATTTTGATTGATTTGTGAATATTCTTTTACTAAATTGTTTCAGTTGCAGACCTATAAAGCATTTTAATTCACCCATGAGACTCATTTGAAATTTTGATTTCATTAGTGCAGCAAACCTTTCACATAGTTTGCTGTTAGTGCAATCAAAGATGATGTCATCTACGTATATTTGCACTAATAAGGTATGCTCCTTGTGTTTCTTGAGAAATAGTGTGCTTTCTATCTTTCCTCTTTGAAAGGCATTATCAGAGAGAAACATAAAAAGAGTTTCATACCACGCTCTTGGAGCTTGTTTCAAGCCATAAAGGGCTTTGTTAAACCTGTAGACATAGTTTGGATGTTCCAAATCTTCAAATCCAGGAGACTGCTCAACATAAACTTCCTCCTGTAGCTTTCCATTGAGAAAAGCCCTTTTTACATCCATCTGGAAGACTTTGAAGTCTTCGTATGCAGCATATGTCAGGAACATTCGTATGGCTTTCAATTTTGTAATTGGGGCATAGGTCTCATCAAAATCGATCCCTTCTTCTTGAGAGTATCCTTTGGCCACCAGTGTAGCCTTATTTTTGATGATGATTCATCAGATTTGTTCCTGAAGACCCACTTGCAGCCAACAACTGGATATTTCTTTGGTCTTGACACAAGATACCATACTTGATTTCTTTTGAATTCATTCAGTTCTTTTTGCATGGCATCTATCTAGTTAGGATCACTGAGAGTTTGATTGATTGTCTTAGGCTCCATTTCTGATATGAAGTAAGCAGACAGGCACTCCTTTGTGGTTGCTCTCCTCGTCTGCACTGGGACATCCTTGTCCCTAATTATGTCTTTCTCAGTGTGTGGCTTGATCCATCTACCTTTGTCGTCATACTGGTCAAGGACAGTTTCTTCTACCTTTTGCTCTACTGCATCTTGTTGTGGGTCTTCTATATCTTCTTCGTCTTCAGGGACTGCATATGACTCTGTCTTTACTGCAGGGTCATTTTCCTCGTTTGTATCCTGTTCATCATCTATACATGCACATTTCTTACCAAGAACATCAGCAATACATATAGATGACTCAGATTCATCAAAAAAACATGAACTGACTCTTCTACAGTTTGTGTTTCCTTGTTGAATACTCTGAAGGCTTTGCTGCATGTGAAATACCCTAGAAATATTCCTTTATTTGTTTTAGGGTCAAATTTCCCTAAGTTTTGTTTATCATTATTATGAACATAACATTTACACCCAAATGCATGAAAGTACTAGACAGTTGGTGTCTTTCCTTTTCATATTTCATATGATGTCTTTTTATGCTGTTTGTTTATGAGACATCTATTCTGCACATAACAAGCAGTGTTTACTATTTCAGCTCAGAAACTCTTTGAAAGGTCTGCATCAGAGAGCATTGTTCGGGCTGTCTCAATGAGGGTTCTGTTTTTCCTTTCTGCAACACCATTTTATTGTGGGGTTCTAGGTGCAGAAAAGTTGTGCTTGATGCCATGATCTTCACAATATTTGTCAATCCCTGATTGATCAAATTCTGTGCCATGATCACTACTAATTGTTACCATATCTAAACCTTTCTCATTTTGTACTTGTCTAAGGAACCTAGTCAGCAGACTAGAAGTTTCACTTTTCTTCTGCAGGAAGATTACCCAAGTATATCTCGAGTAGTCATCTATAATTACTAGTGTGTATTTCTTTCTGCTTAAGCTATCTACATCTACTGATCCAAACAGGTCCATATGCACTAGTTCGAGAACTCTTGTGGTCTCTGTTTGGTTAACAAGTTTGAACTTGCTATAGTCTGTTTTCCTTCTTGACAAGGTTTGCATAATTTATCCTTCTTGAACTTACCTTGAGGAAGACCTCTTACTAAGTTACTTGAGGATAATTTTGTCATTGTTTTAAAATTTAGATGTTCTAACCTCGTATGCCATAGTCAGTTTGTGTTGTCTGCATCTTTAGTGTAAAAACATGTAACTTGGGTAGACTGTGATAAGTTGAAGTATATTGTATAGATGTTTCCTAATCTATGACCTATCAGTTTGACTTCATTAGACTCTTTATCTATGACTCTATGTGTGTCATTAGTAAAGGCTACCTCATAGTTCTTATCACATAGTTGACTAATGGAAAGTAGATTGTGTTCAAACTCTTTGACATAAGCAACGTTCCTAAGAATTGGGGAACCTGTACCAAGGGTTTCATAACCTTTGGTTTTACCTACTTTGTCACCACTGAACATGACCAAGGGACCTTCTTCCTTTCTCTAGTCTGTCAAGATTCCTTTGTTCCCTGTCATGTGTCCTGAGCATCCACTATCCAGGTATCATGGTTCATCCTATATTTCCTGCAATAATACATGCAATATTTGTATATGGTACCCATGATCATGGGTCCTCATTTATTAGTCTTAGGTATCCACACTTGAGTAGGTTTCTTGTGTGGTACCCAAGATTGAAAGGCTTTATGGCCGGGCTTGCAACAATTATAGCAGTAGACCTTTGGTTTAGTCTTAGGTCTCCTGCTTGGATGTTTCCATCCACTCTGCTGCATACAGCATATGCAGTAGTGTTGTTTGTATGATCTTTTTGGCGCATGAAGAGAACCCTTATTACATACAGAGTAATTTGGTGCAAATTGAGATTTCCCAAATCTTTTGTCAGCTTGATAATGAGTTAAATACTCATTTCTTTTGACAGCATGCGTGTGAGGGGCTTTCTTGATTTTTGTTGCTGCATTAGTAGAAGTCTTGGGCTTCAAGGACTGTCAAACAAAGGCTTTTGTCTTGTTCTTGCCCTTTGCAGTAGAGGAATTCCTCTTTTGCACAATCTTTACAGATGGATCAACCTTTAAAGGTTGTGCAGTAGAGACCTCACTAGTTTGCATCCTGATTGCAGACGTCTCACTCTTCTGCAAGACTTTGACAGAGACATCCTTTGTCCCTTTGATGCTGGCTACAGACGAGTTTGACTCATGTAAGCGAACCTTTTCACTGAGTCAACTCTTGTATCCAAGCGAAGACCTATCCCATGGATATTGTCCTTTGATCAGTACTTTTTGTAGATCCAGAGACTTATCATTCCATGCATCCACTTGGGCTTGGAACTCAGCATTTTCTTGGTGAGTGAGTCCACTATCTCAGTGAGAAGTTTAACCTTCTCCTATGAGTCATTGAGTTTATTGTCTATCACAATTAACTGACTTTCTAGGTCGTTAATTTCTTAATAGGTAAGATTGTAATCCTCTTTGAGATTTACAATCAACTCAATATTTTTTTTATTCTCTCTTGAGAGAGCAATAAAGCTTTCTAAGATCTCTTGAAGAGCCTCTTTAAATCCCATAAGTGAGGCATCAGAATCGGAGAGGTCAAATACCTTATTGTTGTCATCAGACTTGACCATGAGGCACAGTTGAGCATTGAAGATCGTTTCTTCATCGTCTGAGTCTTTCTCACTCCACGTTTTGGCAGCATAGACCTTACCCTTTTCTTTCCTTCCAGAGTTGCTTTTGCTGTATTCCTTTTTGTTCCTCTATGCAGACGATTCATGCGGAGGTCGTCTGCATTCTGCAGCAAAGTACCCTGCCTTTTCACAGTTGTAGCATACCTCCTTCTCTGCTTCTTTGGTCTTGTTTGAGAAGTCCTTTTTAAGATTTTTCTTTTTGAATAGCTTTCTGAACTTCTTGCCCATCAGTGCAAGTTCTTCTGATATAGCTTGTTCACTTGTAGACGAGGTGTCACTGGTTTTCTCTTTTGTCATGAATCTCAGAATCTTCTCTTGAGCTTTGAAGGCCAGAGTTTTCTTCCTGGCCTCATCAATCTGTCTTTTCTGCTCTACTTCTAGGTTGTATGTATAAAGCACACCATACAGTTGTGCTAAGGACATCTTAGCAAGATCCCTTGACTCCCTTATTGCTGTGGTCTTTGTCCCCCAAATCTCACCAAGTGATCTTAGGAACTTTAGGTTGACTTCCGTGCTGTCAAAAGTCTTCCCTAAAGTTTTGAGGTTGTTAATGAGTATGTTGAATCTCTCATAGAGGCTGGTCAAGTTTTCATCTGATCTCATTGAGACCCAATCATACTACTACATCAGAATATCCTTCTTGTTTACTCTGATTTCATTTGTTCCTTCATTCCTGTGCAGTAGAGCGTCCAATGCTTCCTTTACAGTGGCTGTATGAACCACTATCTCAAACATATCGTCATCAAGAGTTTTAAATATTTGATTTTTTTCACTTTTGTCCACCAGCACCAAATCATAGTCTTCTTTCGATCAGAGAGACTTGGGCTTGTCTGCTTCCCTAGATGCATCAACTGGATCTGGCATCTTTGGAATATATGGCACATCTGTGATCACATCATGCATTCTTTCATCAATTGAATCCAGATGTGTAAGCATCTGATAGTGATAGCTTTACCCTATACTGCAGTAGACTGGTCTAACTTCATCTTTTTTGATCCTGTACACATCACCATTGCCTCAACTTCTCTTTTTTATCCCTTCCTTGTTCCTTTCCATTCCAGCATAACTTATGCTACACCAAGAATCATACACTAGGTCTACTGCACGCCTCTGCTGCACCCTCGGCTGCATGAGCTCTGCTGCACATTCATCATATCTAGCCTTTCTGCAATTTCACTTGCACCAAGTACTGCGGCCAGTCTGCTGCAACTCAACTCCCACTCAACAACTTCCAGACCTCATCTGCTTAGGCTGCTAGTTTAGCCTCGTCTGCACCCAACCTTGTACTCAATTTTCTGCAATTCAGCTTGCATACTTGCATTGTGATGTGACTCACTTTCATTTTATTACCGGAACTGGTCTTGAACTTAGTCATATTAATATTATGAGGTGATCCTGAGCTTTTTATAAGCTTTTGATATTTATTTTGATTGTCCATGATTATCATTTTATATATTGAATATCATTAGAGGTATTTGTGAATATTTGGAGTTGTTTTGGGGTCAAAACGATCATTCCCGATCCAAAAAATTCTGAGACGGCATCTCGACGTCTGGGACTGACATTCTGACCTCTGGAACTAGTGTCCTGACCTTTGGAACGACCGTTCCGTCCTCTGAAACGGGTGTCGGTGATTTTGTCCAACATAACCTTTGGACGTATTCAAATATATAACTTCTTATATATAACTTCAAAAGTTATTTCGTAAAATTTTACATAAACTAGATTTCATAATCTTTCCATTAAATTAAATTTTCCATCATAAAACCGTACCATCAATAGCAGTTAATCAGCTCAAATTTATATTTTCTGCTTGTTTAAACAGTTTGACCTTATTTTACTAATTAACTCATAACTGTCAATATACAATTCCAAATAATTATTTATAAACTATTCTGAAAACTACAATTTCATATCTTTTCATTGATATAAGAATTGTCTTATAAAGTTAACTATATAATTTCATATCAAGCCACAAAATTATCACTATAACTAGTTATTTACAGGTTGACATATCCGCACGGTTTGATTTATATCTTAAGATTCACAGCTTTGAATCATTATTTTTTAACTTTATTAGAAAGTAGACATGTGAAAATTCAACATATATTAATATCAAAATTTATCAAAGAGTTTATAATTTTCCACGAATTTTCTAATCAACATAATCATTATCTTTTAATAACGGTGAAAAATCCTTGTCGTACTCACTTTATCACCTATATTCTCCTATTCTTCTCAAACTTCTCCTTCTTCTGTTCTCTTGCTTAACTTTAATCTTGCATGGTAAGAAGTGTTTTGTTTTGTGTTTATAAAAATTTTTTAAGGAGAAGAGAGCTTGTATTCATAGAAAATTAAATTAATTAAAATAGTATAAATGGATAATCTATGAGTATTTAGCGGATAATTAATGGATAATTAGTGAATAATTAGTGGATAATTAATTTAATATAGGTGGAGTAGATAAAGAAAATAATTGTCAAAATTAGATTTACGTCATTTTCGTATAAATATGATATTTTGGTATTATGATCATATTTCCCCGTATTTACGTATTATGATTATATTTCATCCATATTTCGTATTCTTTTTCTATTATATCATCAAACAGGCCTTTTAACCCTGTAAAATAAATTATAACGTACGATAATTTACTATTCACGTTAATTATCTTGAAAGTAAATTTTATGAAAATTTTCCAGGTCCTTACATTTTTTGTGCATATCAAAAATATAAAACGTTGTAATTTATATGGGATGGAAAGAGTTATCGCCTTGAAACGTTCAGCCACGCCAATTAACCTTAGTTTATGAGTAGAAAACGAAGGTGTGTGTTTGTTTTGAGGATTACAAAAGTAACAAAACGAGTATAAGTTTTTATCCCATGCGTTTTTGAATGAGGATTGAATAGAATTTTTAGTCCTTGAAATATTTATTTTTGGATTAATTATCTTTGAACTATGTATAAACAAAAGAAAAAATTACCTAGAATTACAAAAAATCAAAAGTAATCCTAAAAAACTACACACGAAAACATATTTCTCAAAAATTAAAATTTTTAAGGGACCACATATTTTCCACACACATGCACTCTCTCTCCCATCTCTCTCTCTCATCAATTTCATCCTCATCGCTATTGTCTCCTACATTTCATCTAACTTCAACTTCTTGTTAATGTCATCCAACTCAAATCAAACACATCTAAAAAATCATAAACATTCGAACCATCCGGCATTGGAAGCAAAATCTGTATGTTTGTATTTGTGTGTTTGTGGATTGAGAAGTTAGGGTTTTGAGATTCAATTTTTGTCGCGGATGGAATCGTCTTTTTTGGGATGTATTGATCTATCTTCCTGTTTGAAAGCTATTTTGATTTAGTTAGGGTTTTGAGATTCAATTTTTATCACGGATAGAATTGTTGTCTTTTTTGGATGTATTGATCAATCTTTCTGTTTGAAAGGTATTTTGATTTTTAATCAGATAATTGTATGAAGGTGACGCTGTGTTTTGAAATCAATTGTTTTTTGTACTGATGTGCTGTTTTTTATACAGGTGGTCTGTTTTTAAAACAAAACGCTTGAACAAATACACAGAGCGCGAGTTAAAAAAATACAGAGCTCCTTTTGTTTCTTCCTTATCCCTTCGTCGAGTCTATTTTTCACCGTATCCACGCCATACTTTCTCACCATACAAGGGCATATTGTCGAAGAACAAGAGCTACTCAAACAACAATTGATTTGTATTGTTTTAGATTGTTGTTATTGTTGTGTTGAATAAAGAAAGACGATGAGAGGGTGTTATGGTCGAGGGCGTGAAGGAAGGAGAAAAGGAGAACGAGCATGACGATGATGAGATTGATGAGGATGATGATGAAGAGGACGACGAAAAGACAGATGAGACGTAGTTGGGTTTTTTTTTTTTTTTGTCCATGGATTGATCGATGGAGAATGAAGGAAAGAAACCGTTTTTTTATTGTCGTATATTTTTGAAATAATGATTTATTGTGTATTTTTTGGGATTTTTTTCAAATTTTTTTTTTTGTATGTTAGGGTAAGTCTCCCTAAAAAAAAAAAAAAAGAAAACAACAGAAAAGAAAAAATATCTTTGGACTATTAGTCACGAATCATCCTCACCCAAAACTGACACACCCTAGAATTTTTTTTTTTCCAATAATTATAAAAAGAGGTTGAAGCCAACAATCTCGCGAAGGAGATTCAGCATATGTGCTCACATGCACCCAAGACAACCGACATTAACAAAAATGACGAGCTTCCAATTCGTCAAATGAAACGAACAAGGATTCCAACATTGTTACTACCACAAAGAAAAAGATGAAGAACATCTCAGACAACTAATTCAACAAAAACAACTGATTACAACGAGTAGAACAACACGGCTGCGAACTGCATATATTCTCCACTGCGAAAGAAGCGAGCGGCAGAACAACAATTACAACAAAAGTCCTACTAAGCACAAATGTTTCATCACACCACATTAATTGAACTGAAAATGGTAGAAAAATGGCAGGCATAGAACCAAGTAGCAGAAACCTAGTAATCTTCGTACACACCACTTTTCTCTGTCTCTCCGCACCCTAAGAACACCGTCGTAATCAATCCTGAATCGACCCCTTTCTTCGCACGGGACCCTTTGGCGACGGTGGCTTCATCGTCACGGTACCATGACCGATGTCAATATTCACGACGGCGATAGTGGCGAAGATGATGGTGCCGACGGTTTTCGACCATACAAGGAAGGAAGAAACAAAGAGGCGAGTGGAGCGGAAAAAGAAAGATAGGAGGGTAGCTTGGCACACCGGCTTCAGTGATTGGTAGCTACACGGTTTAGTTTTTCCTTGTATTATTTGTAACTTTTTCTAATTTGAAACTTGACATTTTTTCTATGTGGTGAAAATTGTAATAGTTTGACTATGTTTGGTTCGGATTTAGTTTAAGAGTAAAGGTCACTCATTTTGTCTCATATTTACCATAATATGGTACAAAAAAATATATAACCTATTGAGAAAAACCACAAAATGATGAATTTGCCGTGATATGTGAATGATAGTATAAATTGTGTAGTTTTCTCAATGACCCAATGTATTAGATAGTTATAACTATAATATACATTACTTTTTGCGTGTTTTTGTTTTTATTTTTTTGTATTTCTTTTGCTTGGAACGAAGGGATCCTTTTTTTTTTTTGAAAGTAAACGAAGGCAGTTCTTATTATTGAACCAAAATTTTCTTGACAAGAATGACACTGATGAAAAGCAACAATCCGGTCAACTTCATTAAGTACATCGTCTAAAAGAGTTATCAAATTTGTAATTTTGAGAACTTCAATTAATTTGATCAATCTAAATATCTATTATAATTAGGTTTATTAGTTATTATAATTATAGCATTTCTTTTGCTTAAATATCTATTGAACAATCTAAATCCACTACAAAAAAATAGGGACACGGGCGACTAACAAAAAATATTAGTCGCCCTTTTTGCGACTAAAATTTGCATTTTA
>JAOVYX010021557.1:0-15633 GCA_035668315.1 Drosera spatulata
CCTAATCTCATAGCAATCTATATTGGGACTTTCAATAACGTAGTTAATCGATTTTCCTATATTTTTATCATACAAGAAAACACATCAATCCACTATCTGCATAGGTTTAGGCAATTTTAGTTTAATCTCTGTAATTTATTTAGTTTAATTAGTTAACCCCCCCCCCCAATTTACCACTCTTCATAAAGCTGGTAAAGTTTTGTCGTGGTCCTTAGAAGTATTATAATTACACCAACCGTCCCTGTGGGTTCGATCCTTACTTTCACTTCTATAGTTTAATTAGAATACGTCTAGAGTGTCAGTAAGCATATAAATATTCTAATTTGAACACCTTGCGATGGGCCGTTAGCTAGTCCTCTGCGTTGTAGTGCTACATCACAGAGAAAATAGTCGTTGTATCTTAGAAAAGGATCGTGGATCCGTGAGCACTAGTGACGAGGCGATAACGTATTAAGGACAAAGGGATAACCCTTTTCTCGACTATACTGTTCTGGTTTGTTTGTCCATTTCATACTTGCATTCTGTTCTTGTTTTCCAGTTTCGAGTTTGATTTATGTACTAACCTACTAACACTTGTTACTTTACAATCAAATAACAACATTAGATTGATACAAGCAGCACACTAGTAGATGTGCTAAACCTCAAAGGGTTTCTAAACCTACGATTGACCCTTCAATAGCAACTGAGTCTTTCGCTTTCTGTTTGACAAAAACCTTGTTCGAACACTCCGTTCCTGGACAAATTCTTCTTCAACACGGTCAGGATATAGGAGTGATTCGTGTGCGTCGTCGTTGTTCGAACTCAATTTTTCTCTCACACAAGTTGTGCTTTGATATGTCTGATTCTACCCTTTATATAAGCAGCATTAAACGTAATCTTTGAGAATATTTCATCTCCTTTTTGGAAAGTTACATCTCATATTTTTGGATCCTCCAATTTCATGGTTTTTGAAAATTATTGTTTAAGATGATTTCTTCTCCAAAACGAATTCTTTCCAAAACTTGATCTGGTTGATTTTCCAAAATATAAATCAAAACATTTTAATCTCCAAATCGTATTGTTGGTAAAAATAGTTTCAAAACTGATTTTCACAAAACGTTTCAAAACTAAGAAAATCGTTGTACCAAAAATTCAAAAGATCATAGGATTGATCCTTCCATCTTGCAACATAAGTGACGACCATTGTAACTACACTCTTGTATCGTAATCCTCAAATCCTGTACTTAATACTACAGCAAATCATCAGTGGATATGAAAGTTGATCTCTATTTGATGTCACCATCAAAACAGTTCTATGCAATGCATTACTCCGACCAATGCTATGATACCAATGCTATGATCTGCAGAACTCTCTGGATCCTGTAGTCGATAACTTCAGTCAAACCAAGCACCGCAAACATCAGTTATCGTCATAGCGCTACAATGTCCTAACGAGACCATTCAGCAACCAGCTTTGAAGTTTAGGCAAAGTGAACTTGTAATATCCCTGAAACACGCATGTCGGCCAGCTTCATGTGTCACAGTGCAGTCCTTCACCTATGGCAAAACTTCTACTCTTAATCTAGTTTTCCATCCCATTTCGAGCGTGACTCTCATTTTTTACACTCACAAATATCATACGTGAAAGGCACAATGCAAATATAGTTTTCCACGTTCGGACATAAGGAATTATCAATACATATAGTAGTTAGACAGACGACCGAGCGAAACTGCAACAAGGTAGCAATATAGTCCTACAACAGATCAGGTTTCATAGTGTTGAAATATGAAGACTAACACTCCTTCATGGCCAGCTTCATAATGCTGGTTTTTCGAAAGTCGAGACAAGGCACCCGTTTGTCACAAGAATGAAGTCCTAATCCTAATGCTCATTCTTGCTATTCGGACACCAGTACACTGATATGTGATATTACATCGAGCTATTGACTAGCCGTCAGAAGAATTCCACTACATCGAGCTATATATTGACTAGCCGTCAGAAGCATTCCACCGGAAGCCAACGGAGAAACTTGGAGTGAGCGATCGCATGTAATGCCACCAGTTTGGCGGAATGTAAAGCATTTCGCCCTCATCCAGTATGCAGTCTACGAACTCCAGATCCCTCACTTTGGGAAATGCCATCTCGTCTATGTTATCTAGATCAACCTGATAAAATAATGTAGGCTCAATAGGACGAATTAGAAGTGAAAACAAAACAGAAATGCAGCAAGAGAACTCCACGTTCACCGGATGCTGGTCTCCAAGCCAATATCTGGTTTCTTTATCATTATCTACATACCGTTGGATCCAAAAAAGGAAAAAAAAAAGGTTTTTGAAAGTAAAAACTAAGAGCTTGGTCAATTAGGACGGTTTACTTTTTACCTTGCTTGAATTGCATAGTACAGTTTCGTTGTTCGGATAAAGCTCCTCAGATAAGAAAGCGGGGTAGAGCCGTACATACTTCTTGCCAACCACCTGGAAGACAATAGGGAGACGGATCATTTTCAATGCCTATGCCAGTAACATTATGCTCACACAAGCAGAATGAGATGCAGCTCTTCAGTTAGGGTTGATCACGGAGTAGCATCAAGGGTATTGTACCACCAGAGTCAATTATTCGTTCCATATGGTTGCTAAAGGCACATTCATCGCTCCTGCTGTTGCTGAAGATTTCAGCATTTTTTTTCTTTCTTAACCCATTCGCCGGTGGTCTAGACACAAGCGGCTTTGCCTCCAGTAAATCATTGCGGATCATTGAGGTTATTAGATTGAACCCTTGGGCTTACACATGCTTTGCTATGTTCGAGCCTGAGAGTTGACCGGTTTAAATGATCCATTTGGTTTGCAGGTTACTGTTTGTGCTTTTTTGTTGGGTGATATCTCATAGACATTGGCATGACCCAACACTAGATTACAGGAGTATGGCGAATAATTAGGTCATCTTATCATAGATATTGCCTCACAATACATCACTGCTGAAGGCAAACCACTACCTTGGGACTAACAACCTTACATTTTCCTGTATTCACTTTCCATTACTACAATAACTATTTTCTATAGCTTTATAGCAAGACATAGCAGCAAGAAAAGAAAAAGTTACGGCAGGATCAGTTAACTTGAATTACTTACCTGAGCAATAATATTATGATGAGGATCATGGCACAAGTGAGTAACAACTCCAGCTGGACCAAACCAAGCATTCAGAGGCCTCAACTCTCCAC
Source organism: Drosera spatulata (assembly GCA_035668315.1). Lineage (NCBI taxonomy): Eukaryota > Viridiplantae > Streptophyta > Magnoliopsida > Caryophyllales > Droseraceae > Drosera > Drosera spatulata. The sequence goes on from JAOVYX010021557.1 coordinate 3,201, forward strand.
CACCGGCACGACAATAGTCAGGAATAAATACATCATTCCGAAGTTCCTTAATCTGAAGTTCGAAGTTGGATCATCACATCAGCAAAAGGGTAGCGGAAAAAAGGAGAATGCAATTCTTTCTACCTATATATAAACAACAAAACATGAAGTCAAAGGTGCGAAATCTGCGTACCTGATCAAATAGAGGATGCTGGGAAAGATAGGTTGGAGCCGCTGCACTATCTGGAGACAGAATTCTATTAAGGAACTCAGAAAATGTAATAAGTTCCTGGTTCTGCTCTTGAGATAGAGTTGTTTTTCCGACCTGCAAGACACCTCAAACAATCAAGTTCATATCATTAATCAATGCTTGATTCGTAGTTGAAAGAAAAACATTGATCAAACTCAAATCAAGAAAAGGAAATGGCAAGCGAAACTGAATATCATGGAAGAACAACAATGCAAAACTTGCTCGTGCTTATGGTCTTTCAGCAAGCAAGTGGTAGTTTATTCAACCCGTAGCAGAGATCTGGAGCTGGGATCAAGACATTCTTGGCAAACTTGTTTGATCCATGGGTGAAACTCATCCTCTAGATATTGAAAACTGCTTACGACCTGGTGTCGACCTCAATACCTTCCATTCTAAACATTGGCTAAAACTATTAGATATATATTCTTAGATCTTCTATCATTAATTCGGATTTTTTTTTGTTGAGTTGGTTCCATAATATGATATCAAAGGAGGTCATGCAAGAGGTCATAACTTCGATCCCTACTTTCTCCATTTATTGTCACCTATGTGGTTTATTATGTGGATCTTATTTGACACTCGGTTGAACTAATGCATTTGTTGTCCATATTTAATGCTCCAAATGGGATTTCATGTGAGGAAAAATATTAGATATACAATCATTAGTTCGGACTTTTGATAGTATTGATTCCTTGACAAAAACTAAAACATTTCACAGGCTTAGGATAAAGTCTCCAAACATCAAAAAAATCCTTTTTTCTTGCATTAATGGACTGTGTTCCTCGTTTAGATCTTTCAAAAATACGAATCCTACCCTCGATACCAACAAGTAAAAAAGTTATCCAACCTTCTCATACAAAGTTACTCGAAGGTAAGGATGATAAAACGGTTATAGAATCGCTTTCCGAACAGAAACCGAATCCGATTAATCGAGTAATTAAACAGTTTGATTTTAAAAATAAAACCGTTTAGTGATTCACTCCGGTTACCACTTTTAACCTTTAGACCGTCTTTTATCCGATGGTTACGTTTAATCGATTAAGTTAAATCGATTAACCATAACCGTTTAACCTAATGATAATAACATATTATCATTAACCAATTAATCGAATAACATCTATCAAATAACCAAATCAATCAAAATAGTGTATAAACAACTACTCCCTCTGTCCCAAATCAATTGCGAAAGTTTAACTTCACATGATTATCAACGTATGTGTTGACTTTAGTAGTTTTGGCAGTTTTAGCCTTATAAGTGTAGAGAAAAACATGTGAGTGGATCGAGAGAAAAAAAATAATAATGGAGAAGATGATGTGATATAAAATAGAGATATTTGAGACTTTTTTATACTAAATTATTGTCATTTATGGAAGTGTTATAATTTATATAGGACATCCATTTTTAATAATGTGTCACAATTTATTTGGGACGAAAGGAGTGTTATTTTATATATATAAATGAACCATTTTATGTAATTATTTACTCAAGTTTTTATCAACTAACCAATTGAAAATCAATTGAGCACCGTTTAGAAACCATTTAATCAATTATTCGTAACCGTTTAATTAACCAAAATAGAATATTAATCCATAGGTGGCACGATAATAGATTATAATAGAAAGACATAGTATTATATAAATCTAAATATTATTTGTATGTATATCATATAAAAGATTTTGAATATACTGATTGTCTTACGTAGGTTTTTTGAAACATTTCAACATTAATAACTAAATTAATTTAAGGATTAAAGCTATATATTACTATTTTTATGCATTGTGTTTATTTTAATATTTGAAATATATTACTCCCTACGTCCTAATTTACATACAACGATTTGATCTGGCATGTGATTTTATAAGTGTGTTCAATTTTAGTAAAATTTGATGAAAAATTAATATTTTTTTAGAAATAGTGGGGTTTACTGCAGTAGTTGAGAGAGAAAATAGTGACGTATTATGACAACACATGATTGATTTAATTCTATTTAAATTAAACATTTGTTAAAAAAGGAAATACTGCAAATATATTGGGACAATGTATTATGAAATGGAAAGAGTATTAGGTAAAATTGAACAATAAAGATTAATAGATCCATAATAAACTTCACCTTATTAAAAAAATAGAGTTCTCGTTTGAAATAGAAATATATGGTTTGATAAATGATATGATTAAGATGTAATAGTTAATTCTTTTTCTTTAATAAAACAATTGCATAAAAGTTCTTTTAGTTCAATTATCTGTTAATTATTATTTTTTTCATTAATATAGATAGTTAAATTTGACATTATTAAGATTTAATCTAGACCGTACAATACGTAATCAAAGATCAGAAATAAATTGAATAAAGATTCTGTTAGTTTAAATGAAAATAAAATTACTTGATTGTCTATTAATTTTTTTAGAAAAAACCGCAAATATCATGTCACGTCATTTTCAATCAAGATAGTTTACCGTTTAAAATTTTATGTAATTATCATTATAAATTATAATACAAATGTAAGGAATTTTTTTGTTTAGTTCTCCACATGTCACTTTCTTATTGGTTAATTGCTATATACATATCAACATCCTACTGGTTTTAACATATCAACTCTTTCTTGATTTATACAAGATTATTAAAATGATCATTATTTTTTAGCGTATGAAGGGTTTGAGCCAAAATATTAACAAGCATCATCAATTTACTTTAAGATCAAAGACAATCATATTGTGTCAAAATCTACATGTTAAAGGAGTAAAACCAAACCAAAGACAAGATTAAGATGAATGTCTATAATAACAAGTGAACTTAAAACGCACCTATACCATTCGAGATGTAAAGGCTATTATAATAGATATATTACTATAACCGGTTAAAAATCGATTAACTGTCTAACCGTAATTATTTATACAAATGATTAATCAAAATCCATTAGTAAATGGTTACAGTTTTGAAATTAACCGATTATTAATCGAAATAGTTATGATTTATTCATCATAACCAAAATCGTCTAAAAACCTGTTAGGAAAAGTAAGCCTAGGACGCATCAAAAATTACCTAGCGCTTTTTTCTTATTGTACAATTAAAATGGAAAACTGTCCAGCACTTTTGGTAGCGCAACGATCCCATGATTTTTATCCCTTTTATTTTTAAGAGGTTTTCATGTAAAAATTTTGGTGTCGCCTTTATTTATTTCACCATATTTAATTATCCCCCCCCCCCCCTTTTTTTTTTTTTGTTAAGTAGACACAAGATTTTTACCAGAAAAACCCCTAAAAGTAAAAAGGATAAAAACCATTGAATCATTACGATACTAAAATATTCACTAATGAGAGATTACAAATTTCATCTCTAGATTGTGCTAAAGGATTACAAATATCAGGATTACTTTTAGTAATTTTTTTTCTTTATTAGGATAAACCATATATCCGCATAAGATATCACTCAATACTCTGAACGGAGTATCTTCCTCACTCTGGTGACTTTGCTGTGTTTGTGATGCTCTGTCTGTCCTGTTGTCGAGCCTATTTATAGACCTTGTTGAAGATGTGACCAAGATAAGATCATAGGTGTGAAGTGCGTGATCTTTCGTCCTCTGTATTTTTCGATTTTGTTGCTGCTATCCCGTATGCTCAAATGCCAAAGTTGTCTCTAACTAGAAATGAAGACATGGAATTGCAGCAACACAAGGCATGCTCATGCATTAAATGCATGTGTGACACAATATGCATATATCTCATATAATATATGCTAGTCTGCTGGTTCTTCCTTTATTTTATTTTTTTGTTTGTTCTCTTATGTATTTAAAATACATATATGTTATAATATATGATCCCATCGATCGATCCTTTTCACACTAACAAAACCAAACCGAATAATCAAAACCGCACCGATTAACATCCTTAATCCAGAGAAAAAATCCAATCAAGACATTCAACGGATGCTAGAGAGACAATCACGTCAATAAGAAAGCTAGCAAAAGAAATAGTCTTAAAGGAGTTCTTAATTCAAGAAAAGCTCTCATCAAGAGGGAGCTTCGGCCAATGACGAAGAAAGACGACGTCAAAATGAAGAATGCTACAATTACGAAAGAAAGGAACATTTTGCTCGTCACTGTTAGAGGAAGTTCGAAAGAGATAACTTTACTTCTTCTAATCAAAGCAAAGACAATACTAAAAAGGAGTAGGATTTTCAGAAATCCATGACAATAGAAGAACAAAAGCTCGTAGTTTCTTGTATTGTAGTATCAGCAGAAGAGTTGGCATTTGCAGCTGTCAACAACAACAAGATGATTAATTATCACCATGATTGGATTTTAGATTCCGATTGTTTTACTCACATGACATGAATCAAAGAGAAGCTCCATGACGTATCCAACTATAAAGGGAAGCGTGTAGTTTACCGTAACATAGTCAAAGTTTACCGTAGTCGTGAAAAGAGTATGCCAATTATGAAGGAAAATTAGATAAAGTCTGTCTATGTCATATCAGCTCATGAGGTTTACATGGATAAGACTCGGAAGAATGAGACCGTAGATCTATGACATGCTCACCTTGGGTATGTGAGGTACCAGAAGTTAAGAGAGATGATTACAAAATCAACTCTCAAGGATCTCCCGCAATTAAAGATTCGTGAAGATATTGTCTGTGCTGGATGTCAATATGGCAAAGCACACCACTTGACATTCAAGGAGTCGCAGTGCAAAGCGAAGATTCCTTTGGACCTTATTTACTCAGATGTCTTTGGTCTAGTGAAACAACTGTCAGCTACCGATGTAAGGTATATGATTATCTTTATTGATGATTACTTGAGGTATGTGTGGGTATACTTATCAAGATAAAGTCCACTCTCTCTTTAAGTCTTTGGTTCTTCAAAGAAAATGTTGATGGTGACTCAAACATGCCACCGCCTTTGACCAGTCGCCGCCACCACTAGCCGTCGCCGCCTTTGTCCTCATCCAGCCACCTTCATCGTTATCAGGCGGAGGAAACTTGCACGCCTCATTCTCCCTTTGATATAAATACGGGAGAGGATTGATGGAGAGAAAATCAGACAGAGAGCAAATCAAAGAGAGATTAGAGAAGGAGAAGAAGTGGCCGGCTGAAGAAGAAGTGAGCAGGGGAAATTTTGGGGAAATGAGGATTTGAGAAAATAAGGAAGTAAAGAGATAAGGAGAAAGTGGGAGAGAAGTTACTATTCATATATACCCACAAAAATATATTGAGGGTTTAAGAGATTTGTTTTTAGAGATTATTATCTCTATCCCTTATTGTGAGATTCTCAATATTTTGAGTGTAGCTCCTCTTTTGTATTTCCTCATTTTGTTAGTGGATTCTTCGTCGTCGTCGGCCGCCCGTGGTTTTCTTCCGTAAGGGTTTCCACGTAAAATTCTCTGTCTTATTTAATTTTGCGCACTTATTATTGTTTGTGTTTATTATTAACGGACCCGTTCGTAACAGAAAATTTGGTTACTCCTTTGAATAGTTCATGTGTTGTTTTAGGCCACCTCATTGCATACGTAGAGGAGCCTTGGAAGTTACCAATATAGTCTTTCATCCAAAACATAAGAATCTTAAGCTAGCAAAAAAGTGCAAAGCACTTAAGCATTGTGTGTGGGAGTTTAGAGTATATCCAAGTAAAAGTATGGTATAATTTATGAATGTTAAACGCATTCAAAGTATGATTTTTTTTATACATAAAATATACGGAATTTTAATATTTTATTCTTATTAGAAATTATATTCTCAATATATCCCGATTATCGATGATCCAAGTTTGCAGCAAAATAATCAGCACTTGCAACCATTTCAGCAAAACATAGAAAATCATTGGTAAGAAAGATCAAGAAAAAGTTCATTTTTTGCTCACCTCGACAGGAACTGTACGATAACCAGCGACCTTCTTCAAGTAATCTACATTTCTCCACTTAGTTCTTGCTGGCCAGTAGTTCATCGAATCACTGATTATAACCGGAGTACCTGATAAGAAATAATCATGGAGGAACCCCTCCAAAGATAAACTAGACTTCTTCTTGACAATCGTTGAAGACAATGATTTTATGGGCAAAACCTGCAGCAACTAAACTTCAAAATACACAAATGACCATTTCTTAGTCATTCACTGATAAATTGAAAAAGGTTACCAGTATCACTCCAAGTTTCTTGATCACAAAGAAGATATGAGCAAACAAAACCGCAGTTTTATTCGGCAAGCTTCTCTAGCTGCTTTCTTGTGACCATTTGATAAACATCATCAAAGAACTGCAAGATAAAACACTAGCTGACAAATGGAACCAATTAGTATACTTTTGACTTCAATCGACGATTTTCCTGATGCATTTCTCCTCTTCCTTTTGCAACTCATCGAAATTACCGAGTTAGAGGACAATTTCTAATTAATGAAAAGGCATTAAAAAAGTTCGCATTGTCAATCCCACATGATTTCTTATCTACATTTTGTTCTTTCGGAATTAGGAGAAAGATTCAAGTTTCATACCTAGGTAAGTTTTAACATCTTTGGTCAGGCCGACTAAGAACAGTGTTGAAACTTTGGCAAACGCTACTATCACACTTACAAGAACCCTTATCATGAATGTTGTCTATTACAATTAACTTAAGGCATGTTTGGTATTGATTTTGATTCCTGCTTCCATTTCTACAGATGGCGAATTAAATATGTTTATTACTTTGAGACTTTTTGCTTCCTAACCAAAGAAATGGAAGCAGAAAACGAAAAAAGAGGGAAACTGGTTTTCATTTTTGATTTATTGTATTCTTTGACATGGTATTCAAGACGTTCTTCCAAAATCTGCCATTTTCGGTTTTTTTTTTTTATTAGGTTTTGTCGTCTTCTTTTGGTTGCATTTCTATTCAGGTCTCACTAGTTTCTACAACATTAGCAAACAGCTCCTTATCTTTTGAGGTCTGTGGCGCGCTGTGCTCATCAGAATTAAGGCTTCAAACGTTAATGTTCTCTCCAACATTTCATCCTATTTCAAAAATTCAAGGACTCGAGCTAGCATACATCAGTCAGGATTATTGTTCTATTTATTATGGTACACACAATATATAGTGTCATCCCATATAAATGGAATGAGACATGAACTCATGAACAAAGAAGCAGTTAAATACACTAAAAGAGAAACAATTCTACTAAACCAGCAAATCAAGCTCTTAGCTTCTTGTTGCAAGACATCGTTTCAAAACACGCACGAATCTCTTCTATAAATCTTCAACACAATATGGCAATATCAAACTTCCATAAAGAACAACACAATTATTCTTTTAATTCTTGAAACGGATACGTAGTGTTATCCCTGAACACAACATTAAATGTCGTATCCCTGTATTTCTGTTCTCTGTTCTGGACAATAAAAAGACTATTTCACAAAAAGTGATACAAAATTACCAAAATCAAACATAAGGAAACCTCACCTCATCCCCATTCACCCCATTGAAATACAACTCACTCCCTCTGCCACCCTCCTCCACCACCAAACCACCCTTTTCCCTCTCATTCCTCACCATCTGCGCCACCGTCTCCGCCGCCATCTCCATCTCCCCTCTCAACACCCCACCACCGCCCATAATCAACCCCATATCAACAACCCTCATCGCCTCCCTCGCCTCGCCCCTATCCACCCAAATCTTCGTAACCCTAAGGCACGCCATCGAGTACGCCTCCCTCCACACCGGGACCGCGACGTCGTCCTCCCTGGGCCCGCCCTGTATCTGCTCCCACGCCATCTCACGCGCCGCCTCCGCCGCCCCCATATCACCTCCCTCCCCCAGCCCCACCATCGTCACGAAAGCGTAGCCTCCCTGCTCCGACACCGAGCGTAGCAGCCCCGGCGCCTCCCGGTCGAGCACGGGGGTCTGGAGGGTCCGGTTTGTGGCCATTTGCGGTGGCGCGTGTGAGGTGCGAGTGGGGGAGAAAGTGTGGGATATTTGTAGTGGTGAGGGGAAAATATCTGTCAGTGAGTGGGGAGATATTTTTGGGGGAGGGGTGATGAGGTGGAGGAGAGAGGCAGGTGTGTGCGCTTTTTTGAGATTTTTTTGTGTGTGAGTGGTGAGGTGGACACGTCTAGATGTTTCTAGGCTCAAATGAAAGGGGCCAATGAGAGCCAATGCTCTGGTAGGAAAAGATAGTGTCGTGGGCTACCAGTAAGATACTAAAATGAGAACATTAGAATCCTAAATTTAGGGATGAGACCGTTTGATATTGTTATTTCAAATTTTACTTTTTTTAATATTTTAATATTTTTTATTATTTAATATATATTTTTAAAAAATTCGTTATTTATGTTATCGATGAAATAAAATTATGGTCTTAATATCGGATTGAAATACACAATTTAAAATATCATTGATATTTCACGATAATTTTATCAAAAATGATGTTTGATCATCCTACGACGCGAGTCAAAGTTCACTTTGTCATATGCGCACAATATTGCATCCATATTGGGACAGATAGAATAGAAATGAAAATAACAGAAACAGAAAAATTAATAATAAAAATCAAATCACTCTATAAAATAAAATTATTTTGTGTAAAGAAAATCTTGAATATTATACTAAAACAGAACAGAAAACAAAAACAAAAATTTATTTTTATTTTTTCTGTTTCTACTTCCGTTTCATCGGTTTAAGAATAGGAATCGGAAACAAATAGTTTTGTTTCATTAATCAGTAAAACAAAAATAGAAAATAAGAAACATAAGTGATATCAAACAGACACTTAACTTTCATACTCCTTCCGTCCCAAAACATTACAAGGACACGTAATTTGAAACGTCTTTATTTTGTTCTTAACGATACCAAAAAATTATTTTTATGATCGAGGGTTAGAGTTCATAACTTAATCTATTATTATTGTTTCTTGATAATTTTGCAAAGATTGATGTTTAATCATTCTACGGAAACTTCAAAATAAGTGACATTGTAATTATTTTGGACAAAAAAAAAATAGTTTTATACGAGATTGATTCAAAATCGAAGGACAAATCACTAACTGTGAAGAGAAGAAAGCGAAATCTCAATGCCATGATATATGCGATATGGTGAGAAAGGAATCAAAGGGTGTTCAAGCAAAATGCCTCAACTCCTTATTGTGTGCTACAGCTCTGTAACGTCCCAAGATTTCCTGTCCAATACCTACTTGACACGTGGCGTTACCGCCGCTCCAAAGTCCATTCGAAGTAAGGCGACAAGATTACAGGGGGTTTAAGTATCAGAAACATAGGAAATCAAAAAATATCCAACTTACATTGTCCTTTATTATATGAAAATCAAATATCCAGAAATATAAAGGGAACGTTTCTATAGTCCAAATCTATTCAGCATTGCTGTAGGACTATTCATCCCACGATCGTTCATTATCTGAAACAAACACGTAACCGTGAGTTTGGAAACCCAGTAACACAGGATACATGCCTATTTCAGGGGTCCGACATGCTTATTATATCATGTGTTTCCCATGCATAAACAGGATGTAATGCAAACAACACCGAGCAATCATATGCCAAATAGGAGAATACTTATATTCACGTACGTACAGGATAACAGTAATATTAACAACACTTTAAGTTGATCAAGTCAAGCCTTGTTTCTCGTATTACATGTCATGTCGTGTTAATCTTCGTGATTTTTAGAAGTTGATGATATGGGAGGAGTTACCACAGGGATTTAACATAATTCCCTAATATGGCCGTATTAGGAACTATTAAACAGGCGTTGTAGTCTCTGCAGTCGATCCAGAATGGTTAATTTTAACCAGACACGGGCAACACTTGTTGTCGTTACGTGCACGCTAAAGGGATATTCAGTCCCTTCCTAGCTAGTCATGTTATAACCGTAACTCTCCCAATCATTATTAATTTCAGGAGATTGCGTTATGATCAGGATTCAGGTTGCTCAGGTATGTGACATGAAATTAAAATATTAATTCCATGTATATCAGGCGACTACCATGGCGTTAGAGATCATATTTAATTTTACTCGGGATTTTTAGACAATTAAATTCCACATGATATCCAATTCAAGAAGCTTTGTAACATTTCATAATTTATTTTCGTTACAATCTAAAATCATTAACACACAGGAATCACCCAACAGAAAACAGGACATGTATAAAAATATTTATAACAATCTATAAATATTCTAATTTTGTATCGTTATCATATTTCATATGAATCACTCAAAACACGCAAGGGAGTATTAAATTTCAGACAGGCAAACAGTCATGCAAACACCCAGATTTTATTTTAATTTAAGCTCGTAATCTAGGCGTTCATATAATTAATCATTCACGCATATTTATTAAATATAAGGTAACGATGTGTGTTACCTTGTCATTTTATAAATCAGGAAAGTTCTTCAATATTTTCCAAGCTTAATTCCCTTACTGCGTATCAGGTGTACTTACAATACAATAAATATTATAAGTACCCTTGTAACATATTTAAATATTAATATTAATATATTATGTACACAATAAGTGTACACAGCTCCTAAAGTGTGTTCACAGGGGATAAATCCCTCGTTTTTTTCTTTCCCACTGAGCAACATAGGGAGGCCGGCTCGGGTCGGGGTTTGAGGCGGTTGCCGGGGCGAGGAACGCCGGCAGCGGCCGGATCCGGCCCACCTGTGACCGGGCAAAGCGGGGCGAGGCTTGGGCAGGCTTGGGGCGAAGGCGGGCCAGACGGTACGAGGCAGGGACAGGCGACGCGGGGCTCGAGGCAAGCGGTGGCGAAGCAGGGCAGCTCTGGGTAGGCGACGCAGGTGGCGACGGCGACCTCCGGTCCTGACAGCGGCGGCGACGGCTTGAGGCGACGTCGGGGAGAGCGGGCAGGTGGTGGCTGGGCTTCAGCCCTGACAGCGACTCCGGTGGCGGCTTCGGGACGTCGGGGCGAGGGGGGAGAGCTGGCGACGCTGCAGGGCAGGCGGGCGAGGCTCGAGCCAGGTGGCGGCGGGTTCGCTGGGCTTTGGGCGACGACGACGACGGCGGTAACGTCTGAGGCGGCTTCGGCGAAGGTGGTGGCTGTCTGGCTCGACAGCTCCGGCGAGGGGCGACGCAGGGCTGCTCAGGTGAAGGCAGCGGCTTGCTCTGACGATGACGGTGACTGCGGATTCCGACGACGGCACGGCAGCGAAGGCAAGGGCGGCGTCGAGACGGCCCTATCTGACCGGGAACGACAAAGAGACGAAAACGAAGACGAATACAAAACAAAAACAGAGACGAGACGAAACGCTTATCTCTTTTCTCTATCTCTGCTCTCAATCGGCACGCTCAAGTTTGATGTGATTTATCATAAGTTGTAGCAGTATTTATAGAGTTTGTTAACATATTTACGGAGAAAATAACGGACGATTAATATCTCAAGCTAATCCATCCCACGCAAATCTTAAACTCGCAATATCTCGCAAGATATTAACAACCCAATATTTTTTAATTAGTAAGATTTTCTAGGGATATTACAAGCGCATTACCAGATATTTGATCCCTTAGTTTGAGCTGTGCCATTGTATCTACTGAACTATAGTTCAGGTTAGATGTATTGGTGGCTTATGCGCTGGATTATATATTTCCTGCGAGGCATGTGTGAAGTGTCGAGGCCTTATTTCCTACGACGGGTTCGATCCGTATAGGCTTAGGTTATTGGCATGAACCCTATGCTTTTCGCAAGGATGGTAGAGCGCTTCATATGCTGTATGTAATGGAGTTTTTTATAATTTTTTTTCCATTATTAGTAAGGAAAAATTTCTTGTTGCTCCAAAAGAAAATACAAAAGTTGCATACTTGGCTTTTTTAGATTTTCAAAAAAAATAAAATCGAAGGACATCAAAGGTCTTTTTTTTGCAAATTCAAAAACATCAATGTATTTGAGCTGCTTACATTAATTATGTAGTAATTCAAAAATCAATTTTAATATCACCTTATTTGATAGGAGGATTGAATTTTTCAACTCACATATTGAAAATGAAAAATACGTAGATATCGTAATTTTATTGCGAAAGAAGTAGTGTTGTCAATTAAGCGGGCCGGGCCGGATTTCGGTCCGGACTTTAAGCCCGGTACTGTGCTCGAACGGGCCGGCTCGGCCTGTGGGCCTTTTTCGGATGGGCCCAATGGGTTTTGACCCAGGCGGATGCCTGTCCGGCCTGGCCCATGGTCCGGGCTCCCGGTTGGTCGGACGGGCCGGGCTTTATCCGTCCGGCCC
>JAOVYX010021558.1:0-15632 GCA_035668315.1 Drosera spatulata
GATTTAATTATCCCAAATATTTTATAATAATATTTCGTTCAATGATCGCAAATTTTCAGGCTCAAACCTGTGTCTCATATTTATAATAACTTTAACGATGTATCGTTCATCGTTCTTAAATTTTTATTTACGCGTTCGTTGTATACACTTCGTACGTATATTTTTAATCCAAAATATATATTTAAATCCGACAAATTTTTGGGTTATTATACCTTCTTGAGCAAATCAACAACAAAGTGCTCGAAATAGAGCATGTACCTTCTCCTTTGCCTATAACCGAAGCAAGAGAAACAAGCCTCGAGATGCGTATAAGTAAAGATTGAAGCAATAGCAAAACAAGAACGGATCTTTAATCCGTAGCAAAGAACTAGATCAAACCAGTTCTGAATAGATTTGTGTGATGGAAAACGGACCGATGAGGAAACGCTCTCGAAGTCACGCCTCTTCGCCAGAGATATCGACATCGTCAGAGATGCCCCAGAGTACCCTTTGGTCGTCGTAGAAGGAACACCAGATATTGGTGTTCGTAATTGGTGGTGACGGTAGCTAGGGTTTCTTGGAGGATTTTTGTTTAAGTTGTCATGTGGACAGCAGATCGTCGACGGAAGAAGCAGCATGGAAAGGGTCAAAGCGCCCTAGCACAGGCCTTGCTCATGCCCGGGCGCAGGCTACTTCATTTGGCCTCGAACCACGAGAACCGGGTACGGGCTTGGCCACGTATGGACGTGGAGTTTTGGGAAAAACATGAGATTTGGTTGGTGACTTTTTCTCTTACTTGACATGAATCATGAGTGAAAGAAACATCATAATTTTTGTCACATAATTGACTGATGGACAGTAGGTTATGTTGTAAACCTTTAACATAGGAAACATCTCTAAAAATTAAAGAACCTGTACCAAGGGTTTCATAACCTTTAGTTTTACCTGCCTTGCCTTCTCCAAAGATGACTAGGGGTCCTTGTTCTTTTCTGTAATCTTTCAGAATGCTTTTGTTCCCAGTCATATGTCCAGAGCATCCATTGTCCAAGTACCATGTTCCATCATGTTGTTCCTGCAGTGAAGGATTGAAAAACCTGTACATGGTACCCACAAATATGGGTCCTTACTTGTTAGCTTTGGACACCCACACTTGAATAATTTTCTTGTGTAGAGTCCAACATTCGAATGATTTGTGGCCAGGTTTGCCACAAGTATAGCAGGATACCCTTGGTCTTATTACTCTAGGTGGTCTGCTAGTGTGCCTCCACCCCTTCTACTGCATTATTGGAAGTGCAGATATGCTTCAAATGTGGTTTTCTCCATGCAGTATTGGAAGTATTGTTCCACACTGAGTAGTTTGGTGCATAATAGGGTCTGTATGGCCTCCTATTGGTTTCAATCATATGATCCCAGACCATGTGCACTTTATAGTGTTTTGCACCAATTCGAGCTGGTACTTTGCTCAAGGGTTTAACCCTTTGAGTTTGACCAGCAGAGGCCTTACAGTTCTGTTCTTTTTGTTTAGGACAGGCTTTTCACTTTTGCAAGACTTTTGCATAGGTCTTCTTTGCCTCTTTTTGACTAGTTATGTCATTATCACTCACTTTTAAGTGTGAGAGGTCATTCAACCAGTCCTTGTAGCCTAATCCTGACCTATCGTGTGAGGATTAACCCATGTTTAGCATCTTCTGCAATTCCAGGGTCTTTCCATTCCATGTGTCTACTTGAGCTTGTAGCTCAACATTTCTCTTTGTGAGTGTTTCCACTACTGCATTAAGAAGCCTTACCCTCTCTTGTGATTCTTTCAGCTCATTTTGAGCTACTAGCAGGTCATTTGACGTATTGTCAACTTCCTCATATGCTAGTTTATAATTTTCTCTGAGATTTATAATCAATTCGAGATTGTCCTTATTTTCCCTGAAAGGGAATTAAAGTTCTTAGAGGTTTCTTGAAGAGCCTGTTTTAGTTCTTCTAAAGAGGCATCTGAGTTAGAAAGATCAAATACCTGTTGTTTTTCTTCATTCCTTGACATGAGACAGAGCTGAGCATTTGAGATTGTTTCATCATCTGAGTCTGTCTCACTTCAGGTTTTAGCAGCATAAGCCTTGCCCATTTCCTTCCTTCCAGAGCTCCCTTTGCCATACTCATTTTTCTTCCTCTGTGCAGACGATTCCTGTACTGGTCGTCTGCATTGTGCACCAAAGTGCCCTGGCTTTCCACAGGTGTAGCATTTGGGTAGCTTTGGAGAAGCAATAATTTGTCAAAAGAGCATGCTGGTGGCTCTCCACTGTTGGGGCATTTGGGTAGCTTTGGAAGCCATAATTTCTTCACAAAATAAACTATTAGTAACTTGTTTTCTTAAATAAATCAAAAGAAATGACCTTTTTTATAAAAACTGTGAGGTTCGGAAAGTCTACCTCTGATACTAATTGTAAGGTATACAGGTACAACCTAGACCAGGGGGAGAGGGGTGAATAGGTTGTTTTTAAACATTTCAGTGTAGTATAGCGGAATAGTTTATTTCAAAACACTGATGACATTTGTAGACTACCAGGAGTGTCTGCAGCAGAGACTTATACTTTGAAAGTTTATCTTTGTTTGCTGTTGTGATTGATTTTTAACAGTTCTAAAATACAAAGCAATGAAAAGCAAGTAAAGAACACAGGATTTATACTGGTTCATACATTAGTTATCAACTCATAATCGAGAGTTTAGCCCAGTCTTCCCTTGATGACCAGTATAGTCAACCAAAGAGGTTAGCTAATTATCTTCTTGTTTCTGGCTTACAAGACAACCCCTTTACAAGCTAGCTAACTTGTCAGAGGTGAAGAACCAAAACCCTTTACACAGATCCTTTGCTGGACTCTACTGTTCTTCAGTGCAGACTAGTGAACCCTCTTCTTTTTGTTCTTCTTAAATTCAGCTCACTTGAACAATTTAAATTCAAATTGATTTTGCACACTTTGTACGTTCAATTCTTCATTCAACAGCACTGTTCCTTGAGCTCTTTGATACCCTTTTATAGGCTGAGGGAATGAACCCGTGACTGTACTTGACCTGATGGTGATAGCTTGTCACATGTGACTCTTTCACTGATGTTGGCAGCTCTGATTTGCCCAAAGGAACCACAAACATTAAGGGGCATATGCAATCCCTATTCTTAGATTAGTATTTTCCCACGATTGAGGTGGCCTTGTTGATTGCCTTGGGGTTCCATTGAGGTTGATGGAGTATGAGAGTTGAACTTGTGTTGCTTGTGGTTCTTTCGGAGAGTCCTTTCGATCTCGGGATCAAGAGGGAATAAGGGGTACGTGAGGCAACCTTTGCATGCATAAGAATGTCACCTACAAGAACAACAAACACACATACATAACTTCAATTGGAATCAAAGAATCAAGAGAAGGCAAGAGCAGAGACTGAAACAAAGAATATAAAAAATTTTAAGCACATGATAGCTATTGACTCCAATAGTAGAAATTTAGATCCCCAACAACGACGCCAAAAACTTGTTTGACGACTAGTAAGTTACGTCAAAACACAAGCGTACGTGTCGTGTAGTAAGTAATAAGTGAGTAAAAGATATCGTTCCCACGAGGATCTAATATTCTAGCAATCGAAGTATGGTAGCTAACCTTGGGTCAAACAAGATTAAATAACTTGAAAACACAAAAATCTATCAAAAAAGCCTTGAAATGCCTTAAAACACTCAAAAACACATGAGAAGGGTAAAAACACCATAAAAAACCTCAAATCTCTTAAGAACCTGAAAGTCAAATGAAAAATTTATATGACATCATAAAACAACCTCAAATATTTTCAAAATGCAAGTAACTATCAAAAGAGTCTTGAAATGACCTCAAACCACTGAAAAACACATGAAAAGGCTAAAAATACCATAAAACAATCTCATATAACTTGAATTCGCAAGAAACTAAGAAAAGGGCTATGAAATGAGATTAAAACACTCAAAAACACTTGAAGAGGTTAAAAACACTATAATAACAACTCAAATCTCTACAAAACACACAAAAATGAATGGCAAGTGATTAAAAAAAAAAAACACCGTCAAACGGCCTCAACTAACTTGAAAACCCAAATATCTATTTAAAGAGCCTAGCAATGACCTTAAAACACTCAAAAAACATGAAAAGTTTAAAAACACCAAACATACTCAAATAACTTGACAACACAAGAAAAACGAAAATAGCCTTGAAATGGCATTAAAAACACTCAAAAACACAAGAAAAAGTTAAAAACACCATAAAAACAACTCAAATCTCATCAAAACACACAAAAACCACTGAAAAGTGGTAAAAACATCTTAAAACAAGATTAAATAACTTGAAAACACAAGAATCTATCAAAAAAGCTTTGGAATGACCATAAAACACTCAAAAACACATGAAAAGGTCAAAAACAGCATAAAAAACCTCAAATCTCTTAAAAACCTCAAAAACAAATGAAAAATTCATATGGCATCATAAAACAACCTCAAATCTCTTCAAAACGCAAGTAGCTATCAAAAGAGCCTTCAAATGACCTTAAAACACTCAAAAATATATAAAAAGACTAAAAACACCATAAAACAACATCAAATAACTTGAAAATGCAAGAAACTATAAAAAGAGCTCTGAAATGAGCTTAAATCACTTAAAAAGAAACGTAAAGCACATAAAAACACCATAACAAAACCTCAAATCTCTTGAAAACAAAAGAATCTATAAAAATATTTCTAAGCACTAAAAAACAAATGAACAAGGGTAATGAACACCATAACACAACCTTAAATTACTTGAAAACGCATGAATCTATCAAAATAGCCTTAAAAGGACCCTAAAACACTCAAAAACACTTCAAAAGGCTTCAAACATAATAAAAACAACATAAATCTCTTCAAACCTTAAAAACAAATAATTATGGCTAAAAAACATCATAAAACAACCTCAAATCTGTTCAAAATACAATAATCTATCAAAACAGCGTTCAAATGACCTTAAAACACTTACAAAAACATGAAAAGGCTCAAAACACCATAAAACGACCTCAAATTACTTGAAAAGGTAAAAAACTATGAAAAAAACCTTGAAATGAGCGTCAAAACACACAAAAACATTTGAAAGGGCTAAAAACATCATAAAAACAACTTGAATCTCTTCAAAACACACAAAAACGAATGTAAAGTGGTAAAAACACCATAAAATAGGCAAAAATAACTTGAAAACACAAGAAACAATGAAAAAAGACTTGAAATGAGCATAAAACACTCAAAAACACTTGAAGACACTCAAAATAATATAAAAACAAATCAAATCTCTTCAAAGCACATAAAACTGAATGAAAAGTGGTAAAAACAATGTAAAAAAGCCTCAACTAACTTGAAAAAGCAAGAATAAAAGTATCAAAAGAGCTTTGAAATAACCTTAAAACACACAAAAACACATGAAAAGGCTAAAAACACCATAAAGCAATCTCAAAGAACTTGAAAACCCAAGACACTATGAAAAGAGCCATGAAATGAGCTTTAAACACTCAATAACACTTGGAAAGGTTAAAAACACCATAAAAACAACTCAAATCTCTTCACAACACACAAAAACGAGTGAAAAGTGGTAAAAAAAAAAACACCGTAAAACAGTTTCGACTAACTTTAAAATGCAATTAAAGGTTAAACACACCATGAAAACACAAGAATCTATCAAAAAAGCCTTGAAATGATCTTAAAACACTCACAAACACAAGGAAAGACAGGGATTTGAGTTGTTTTTCTGGTGTTTTTCTACCGTTTCAAGTGTTTTTGAGTTTAAGCTCATTTCAAGGCTCTTTTCGTAGTTTCTTGCGTTTCAAATTATTTGTGTCTGTTTTATCGTGTTTTAGCCTTTTCTTGTGGTTTTGAGTGTTTTATGGTAATTTTAAGGCTCTTTTGATAAGTTCTTGCGTTTTCAAGTAAATTGAGGTCGTTTTATGGTGTTTTTATCACTTTTCATTTGTTTTTATCTGTTTTGAAGAGATTTGAGTTTTTTTTATTGTGTTTTTAGCCTTTTCAAGACTTTTTGAGTATTTTAAGCTCACTTCAAAGCTCTTTTCATAGTTTCTTGGGTTTTCAAGTTATTTGATGTTGTTTTATGGTGTTTTTAACCTTTTTTCATTTGTTCTTGAAGGTCATTTCAAGGCTCTTTTGATAGTTATTTGCGTTTTGAAGAGATTTGAGGTTGTTTTACGATGTTGATATAGCTTTTTCATTTGCTTTTACGGTTTTTAAGAGATTTGAGTTGTTTTTATGGTGTTTTTCGCCTTTTCATGTGTTTTTGAGTGTTTCAAGGTCATTTTCAGGCTGTTTCGATAGATTCTTGCGTGTTCAAGTTATTTAAGCATGTTTTATGGTGTTTTTACCACTTTTCATTCGTTTTTGTGTGTTTTGATGAGATTTCAGTTGTTTTTATGGTGTTTTTAGCCTTATCTTGTGTTTTTGAATATTTTAAGGTTATTTCAAGGCTGTTTTCGTTGTTTCTTGCATTTTCAAGGTATTTGTGTTTTTTTTTTTCAATGTTTTTAGCCTTTTCATGTGTTTTTGAGTGTTTTGAGGTCATTTTAAGGCTCTTTTGATAGATGCTTGCATTTTCAAGTTAGTTGAGGTTTTTTTACGGTGTTTTGTGGGTTTTGAAGAGATTTGAGTTGTTTTTATGATTTTTTATCCTTTTCATGTGTTTTTGAGTGTTTTAATGTCATTTCAAGGCTGTTTTGATATATTCTTGTGTTATGAAGAGATTTGAGATTGTTTTATGATGTTCATAAGTGTTTTTCATTTGTTTTTGACGTTTTTAAGAGATTAGGGTTGTGTTTAAGGTGTTTTTAGCCATTTCAAGTGTTTTTGAGTGTTTTAAAGTCATTTCAAGGCTTTTTTTTTTTTTTTTTACAGATTCTTGCATTTTCAAGTTATTTAAACCCGTTTTATGGAGTTTTTACTACTTTGATTCGTTTTTTGTGTTTTGAAGAGATTTGAGTTGTTTTTATGGTGTTTTTAGCCTTTTCATGTGTTTCTGAGTGTTTTAAAGTCATTTCAAGGTTGTTTTGATAGATTCTTGCGTTATGAAGAGATTTAAGGTTGTTTTAGGATGTTTATTATCCCTTTTCATTTTATTTTTTAGGTTTTTAAGAGATTTGATTTGTTTTTATGTTCATTTTAGATTATTCAAGTCCTTTTGAGTGTCTTAAGGCCATTTCAAGGTTTTCAACTTGTTTTGAGGTTTTTTATGGTGTTTTTAGTCTTTTCATGTGTTTTTAAGTGTTTTAAGGCCATTTCAAGGCCCTTTTGATAATTACTTGTGTTTTGAAGAGATTTGAGGTTGTTTTATGATGTTCATAAGCCTTTTTCATTTGTTTTTGAGGTTCTTAAGAGATTTGAGTTGTTTTTATGGTGTTTTTAACCTTTTCATGTGTTTTTGAGTGTTTTACGATCATTTCAAGCCTTTTTTGATAGATTCTTGCATTTTCAAGTTATTTAAGCCCATTTTATGGTGTTTTTACTACTTTTCATTCGTTTTAGTGTGTTTTGAAGAGATTTGAGATTGTGTTATGGTATTTTTAGTGCTTTTCAATTGTTTTTTAAGTATTTTAAGCTCATTTCAAGGCTCTTTTCCTAGTTTCTGACATTTTCAAGTTATTTGAGGTTGTTTTATGGTGCTTTTTCCCTTTTCATGTATTTTTGAGGGGTTTACACTATTTTTACCACTTTTCATTCGTTTTGTGTGTTTTGAAGAGATTTGAGTTGTTTTTATGGTGTTTTTAGCCTTTTTGAGTGTTTTAAACCTATTTCAAGGCTTTTTTTCATAGTTTCTTGCGTTTTCAAGTTATTTGAGGTTGTTTTACGGTGTTTTAAGCTTTTTCATGTGTTTTAAAGTGTTTTAAAGGCATCTCAAGGCTCTTTTGATAGTTACTTGCGTTTTAAAAAAATTTGAGGTTGTTTTATGATGTTCAAAAGCCTTTTTCATTTGTTTTTGAGCCTTTTAAGAGATTTGAGTTGCTTTTAAGGTGTTTTTAACCTTTTCATGTGTTTTTGAGTGTTTTAAGATCATTCAAGGCTATTTTCGTTGTTTCTTGTGTTTCCAAGTTATTTGTGGTTGTTTTACAGTGTGTTTAGCTTTTTAATGTGTTTTTTTAGTGTTTTAAGGTCATTTCAAGATACTATTGATAGATTCTTGCCTTATGAAGAGATTTAATGTTGTTTTATGATGTTTATTATACCATTTCATTTGTTTTTGAGATTTTTAAGAGATTTGATATGCTTTTATGGTGATTTTAGCCTTTTCAAGGGTTTGTGAGTGTGTTATGTTCATTTCAATGTTTTTTTGATGGATTTTTGCGTTTTCAAAATATTTGAGGTAGTTTTTTGGTGCTTTTACCACTTTTCATTCCTTTTTTAGTGTTTTGAAGATATTTGAGTAGTTTTCAAGGTGTTTTTAGCCTTTTATGTATTTTTGAGTGTTTTAAGGTCATTTCGAGGCTCTTTTGACAGCTTCTTGCATTTTTGAATAGATTTGAGGTTGTTTTATGATGTTTTTTAGCCTTAATAATTTGTTTTTGAGGTTTGAAGAGATTTGAGTTGTTTATATGGTGTTTTAAGAATTTTGAAGTATTTTTGAGTGTTACAATGTCCTTTTAAGGATATTTTGATAGATACATGCGTTTTCAAGTTATTTAAGATTGTGTTATGGTGTTTAATACCCTTGTTCATTTGTTTTTTAGTGCTTTGAAACTATTTAGATAGATTCTTTTATTTTCAAGAGATTTGAGGTTGTGATATGGTGTTTTTAGTGCTTTTAATTTGTTTTTAAGTGTTTTAAGCTCATTTCAAGGCTCTTTTCATAGTTTCTTACGATTTCAACTTATTTGAGGTTGTTTTATGGTGTTTAGCTTTTTCATGTGTTTTGCAATGTTTTAAGATCATTTCAAGGCTTTTTTGATAATTACTTGCGTTTTGAAGAGATTTGAGGTTGTTTTATAATGTCATATGAATTTTTTTATTTTGTTTTTGAGGTTTGCATCTTGGACGCTAAATGGAAAAGCTTTAAGCTTAATTCCCTCATCATTCACTCCGTCCGGTGTTACATTAGCACATACTACCCTAAACTCATTCAAGTGCCTATGTGGATTTTCATCGAGAAGGCCATGAAAAGATGATAGTTTCTGAAGGAATCTAGAATTAAGTTTAAAATTCCCTTGAATATCCAGGAATACTATACACAACGGAGATTCATTGTTATTCCTTCCACGCAGCTCACGACCAAAATCATGCTATACTCTTCATTCTTGAAAAAAAAAAAAAAAACAAGAAATACGATAGTATCGATGCTCCACTAAGAAAACGATGTATGTTTTCACACGCATCAAATACAAACATTGATAAGCATGTAAAGGTAAGCGTCATGACCAACATAGATTGATTCAAATGACTAAAGTGCATAAATAACAAACAAAAATACTTTCAAACCAATGAAAAATGTCTTCAAAATGATAATTCAAAGCAAACAATTCTAAAAATCCAATCCGAGCAACACGTATGAAGGAT
Source organism: Drosera spatulata (assembly GCA_035668315.1). Classification (NCBI taxonomy): domain Eukaryota; kingdom Viridiplantae; phylum Streptophyta; class Magnoliopsida; order Caryophyllales; family Droseraceae; genus Drosera; species Drosera spatulata. The sequence continues at coordinate 9,545 of JAOVYX010021558.1, forward strand.
AAAAGTGTTTGAGATCTAAACTAAATCCTACAAACGGTGGCTATCTATGTGTATCTACTTCGAAAAACGAACACAACATGGTATATTTATAAAAAAAAATAGCAAATCCTTAAGAAATCAAGAGAAAATCATGTGAAAATCTTGAAAATATCTTTCAGTTAAAAGGCGATCATGCTACTTCTTCTCTGGAAGAAATCTGGGTATGGTCACGATCGTGACCAATGAAGAATTGCTCTCTAGCTTGGTTGTGGCTCTAGTAACGATCGTGATGATGTATGTAACGATCATGACACCTTGTATAATTACTAAAACAGCTCCAAATCGATCCGAAACTATCAAGAATGTCTTCATATGCATTAAACACATCTTCATAACTAAAAATATCATCAGAAATTTCATCGATTTGCTTCCAAACATCTTCAAAGTCTTCAAAATATCCATAAATACTTCATACCACATAGCTTCATTTCCATGGAACGCTAAAACCTCTCTTCACACTGTCATATCTGCATAAAAACCATACATAGAACAATACCGACATCCAAAAGACAAAACTAAACTAAAACATAAAGAAACATGACTCTTGACCCACTAAACAAAGGAAATTAGCTTAGAAAAATAGGAGTATATTCATACTCATCATAATGACCTTAATAGATTCTGTTAATTAAGACGGTGATCTAAAGATTTTTCAAAAATTGAGGGGTTATTGTTTTGTAATGAAGAAAATAAAACAAAGCAATTCAATAACTTAAGTTCAATTCAGCTTGTGCTTTATAGAGAGTTTAATCAAGTTCAATAAAGTGAATGGATTTCAGTTTGTTCACTTTTTGAGCTAGTTGGCTCAACTTAATTTTCAACATTCGAGATGCTTAAGTGAACTTCTTTTTCAAAACTCGTTGAGCTTCTACACATAGCTTTAACAAGTTCCTCTAGAGATGGTTCGTTAGAGTTTTGATACACTCTCGACTCCTACATAACATGCATCACATCGCCTCCTCCATCACAACCCATTCTTCACACATCCATCCTCCATCATAAATCAACCACAAGCAATGAAACATATATGAATCACACACGATACAAAAACATGGTCATCAAACACATGTATATGAAAATTCGTAAAATTCACCTATACACTCCATGGATCAATCTAGCATGTACCTAACATCCACACATCAACACTAAGCATAATGTACGCACAATCCTTCATCTAGAATGAAAAATTCGACCAAACTTCACACAATCACCATTCGGTTCATCCATAAAACCCTAAATCCCTCAAACCACACCAAATCATGCAATCCCCATATCAATACTCTCCTAATGTCATGAGGAATCCATTACAAGCTTCACATTGTGCAACGAAAGTGATTTAAGTGACGAAATTGAGATTTTGATGAATTCGAGTTGGAATTGATGTATTCGGTGATGGATGAGTGTGAAGTAGGTGTTAGGCTTCCCTTTGCATGAATTGGTGATGATTTTGTTGGAGAATTGCGAATTTAATGTGTGTTGGTGCGTGAGTTCGTGAGGAAATTAAAGGAGAAGTGCAAGGAGAGAATCGTCTTTTCAGGTCTCAGACTTTTCATTACATACGGGCAGTGGCGGGCACGGCTTGGGCAGCCCGTGATCATCAACGTTAGGGTGGTCCAAAGGCACGGCCGTGTATCTGATGCGTGGCTCGTGCGTGCCTCTTTTTGCAATAAACGATATGTTTTGTGAAAAATGTTAAGTTTAAACATGCCAATTGTTGTTTTGTAAATTTTGGACTTCATTCACTTCATTCGTTCATCGAATTCAACCATATCTAATGTAAACATTTATGGTTCATTCTCTTTTAATTCGACTCTAACACTGAAATGGTAAATTACCTAAGTGAAATTAAAAACACATGGATTGCCTTCCTAGAAACGCTTTGTTTTATGTCGTTAACTTGACGAAGTCAAGTTCATTTATCAAGAAAATTCCAGGTCAATGACATCCATCCAATTCATGTTATCGCCCTCCAAGTATTTGTTTAAGTCTATGTCCGTTAACTTTGAACAGTTTTTTTGTTTCAACACGCTTGATCTCTACCGCTTCATGGCCATAAGCTTTAACCACTTCAAAATGATCATCCATCTAGAACAAAGTTTACCAAGAAATAGTTTAACTTAAGATTTGAACAACAAAATTTTGGCACCCGGCTTAAAGGATTTTCTTCTAAGCATTTTGTCGTGATAAAGTTTTGTCTTCTCTTCATAAATTCTCGAATGCATCGTTCCTTAGTTCTTTCAGTTCTTGTAGTTGCAACTTTCTTTGCTTACTGTTTTGTTCATAGTTCATGTTGCAACTTTTAATAGCCCAAAAGGCTCTATGTTCAAGCTGGAAGATGACATGCTTTATCGTAAAACATGCCACAGAAAGAGATATAAAATCCTAGACCAATGACGATTGGTCTATACTACAGTCGAATGACAATATCCTTGATGATAGAAGCATGGCGTTGCATAGTTCTCTATCTCTCTTAATGTTCCTCTCGATGATCTTTGTGCAGAACGATGTCTCGGAAAGTGACGGGACTCTCCTCCCTGGTTTCTAGTGAATAGCTAATAAATTAAGATGATTTCTACGAAATTAGGTTGTGGGTTTATATAGGGGAAGCTAAAATAACAAATTTCTCCTAAGACAGCAAAGATAGGTAACGTAGATCTACAGACACGCACGGCCCGTGTCAGGCAGACATGGCCTATGCTATACAAGCTAACACAGTCGTGCGCCCTTAATGCACGCCCTTGGTTGGTTGCGCTCACCAACATCTTGAACTCCATGTTTCATGGCTATACACATCATGCACGGCCGTGCTCTTCTGTATTTCAGCACAATTAGTTGTTTTAACTCCAAATACACTCAAAACACGTCCCTTTTCAATTGTAATCATTGTACAATTCAAAAAACAGTTACGGAACACATCACAAGCAGCTCATCATTCAAAAATGTCTCGAATTCTTCAAATCTGTAATGAGAACACAAAATTCGATAGTATCGACACTTTAAATAAGAAAAGAAAATAAAACGACACAAACTAACAATAAAACTGACACAAACAAACGACAATGAATAAGAAAACGATGCGTGTTTACACACACATCAGTGTGAGACAATAATGGGAGTGATATGGATGAGACCATGGGTTTGGATGAAAGTTTTCATGGAAGATACAGGGATGACACTCGAAACGGCTGGTGTGTAGTTGTGTCTCTTTGTACCATCCTGTTTTTGGAGAAAGTTTCTTCTATTTTGGAAGAAGATAGGTTAATGCCGATAAGCGGGCAACGACGATTTTGGCTGGGTTGTCCTTGTATTTGGTTTACAGATTGGTTATGTAGATAAATATGCAAGGAGTGTGGTATGTGTTGAATATGAAATGGGGGTTGTTGGTGTGTACCTACATCACTTTGTGGCATCCCCGATTGTCAATGAATCTTGGAGACTATATGTGATTAAGTTTCTTCTCTAGTGGAAGGCAAGTTTCTTCTTGGTATTTGATTAGCATATTAGTCATGCAGGTTTATAGGAGGAGTTATTGGCAAGGCAGCTCAGGGCGAGGTCCTGGTGCTACTTGTTCAAAATTAGTGTGATGTCTTGTACTTTTCTTGGTCTATATATTGTTTCGGGTGCCAAGCATTTCCTTGGATTGTTCAGGTCTTCAGGACTAGTTGGTATTTGTATTGTGAGTCTCGGATTTAGGGTTAGTTTGTTCTTGGTCTACGTTACGAATCTAACCCAAAAAACTGATGGATCCGAATACCACAATCGAGCAACGATCAACACGAACAAGAACGATAACAACAACACTCGAGATTTAACATGGGAAAACCCAAAATAGGGAGAAAGCCCGTACCAAGAAACCAAATCACTAATAAAATCCAAGATTATAAGGATCATCTCTCTCAACTCACTCAATCTCACCTTGTGTTTCACTCATACCCTAAACAAAAGTCGTTCTCAATCTCTCCTAATAAATTTGATTTCATGGGTGTATTTATAGTCTCACTAAAAAAAAGATAGAAATAAATCTTTGAATATTTCTCAGATGGGCTGCACGGGGAGTGCATGTCATGCACGGGGAGTGCATGTCATGCACGGCCCAAACCTGGCCTTGGCTTCATCAAATCTGATAGCCACCTGATGACTAACTAGATTTTCACCATCTGTACTCGAGACCACTGAGACCGTGTCAACTAAACCATCCCTCGACTTCTTGATACTCCTACGTAGGCTTTCGTCTCGGCTCTTGTATGACTATCCTTGAAGCTCTATCTCCACAACCATGTTCCCAATAATCTAAACTGGTTGTCCATTTCTAAGCCTTCATCACGACCATCGTACCTCTACATATCTTCATCACTCCACCCTTGACAAACAGTTTGCAACACTTAAAATCCAACTGACCAAGTGAGATCAATTTTTCTTCATACTAGGAACAAATCTGACACCTCCTAAGGTACGCACATTTCTATCAAACATCTTGATCTTGACTGTACCTATTTCAAGGACCTTGCATGTCTCACCATTACCCCATCCATATGGAACCTCCACTACTGGGCACAAACTTGTGAAAAAGATCTCTACTCTGGCAAACATGGAAAGCAATATCGTGAATCAACAAACCAATCAGAATCGATACATTTTCCTACTGTAGAATCTTTCTGGAGATCCGATGAATTTGAAATCATGTAGAGCTCTCCATTGTTGTCGTGGTCCCATTCTGCTACATTCATTGAACTTGACTTCCTCCCTCTGTTCTTGTTCTCCGGACACTCTATCGCGTAGTCCCCCATCTTATGGCACTTGTAGCACTCCACCTGAGTCTTGTCTTTCGTCCTTCTCTTGGACTTGGACCTCACTACTAAGCCTTCTCCCTCGTTGATAAGAATTGGATTCAATTTGTTCGCATCAAGCACCGTAGAAATCACATCTTCAACCTTCAAATTATCTCTACCGACAAGTAAGGTAATCTTATGCACATAATAGGAACTTGAAGCAACTTCAATAAGATCAAGGCTTGATCTTTTGGATCTACCTTCACTTCTATACTCGTCAACTCAGTCACCAACCTATTGAACTCAGACAAGTGATCGTTTAAATCCGTACCTTCCTTCATCTTCGATCGTACAAGTGAATCTTCAATGACAGATGGTTTGACAACGACTTTGACATATAGATCTTCTCTAGTTTCTCCCACAACACCTTAGGAAAAGTCTCCGTCAAAACCTTGTATCTCACCTTTGGTACGAGACCTAGGTGAATGGTAGCTGTTGCCTTCACCTCCATCTCCTTCCAATCTTCCTTCTTCATATCAACGGGTTTTTCACCTATAAGTGTCTTTGACAGTCCCTGTTGGATTAAGATATCCTTGATCATACTCCGCCAAATACTGAAGTTCATCTTCTCATCGAACAGCTTGATCTCGAACTTCATTGTACTCACCTTCTTCTTGTCTGCAAACTTGTCAACTCCGAAAAGTTTCAATCTTTATCCAAATATTCGACCGTTATCCCAAAGATCCAATCTTTTTCCCTCCATAGATGCAAATTTTCCTCTGCGTGATGCAACCTGGATCTTTGATAACACTTGTTACAAATATAACCCGAGAAACCGATGGATTTGAATACCGTAATAAAGTAACGATCAACACGAATAAGAACGATAACGACAACACACTGATATATGAGTGTATATATAGATCCACTAAAAAATTGAAACAAATCTTGAAATATTTCTCGCATGGGCCGCACGGGTTGTGCTTGTCACGCACGACCCAACATGGCCGTGCTCAGAGACACAACGTTTGGCATCATGCACGGCCGTGCTAGCCCTGCATTGGCCATGCCATGCCACAACGTCCTTCTTCTCTTTTTCTCGCGCATCAGGCCTATGAATGTCACGAGTTCTTCTACAACAATTTCAACCGTCTGATACTTGATGCAATTACTGCAGCGGTTTGAAGCCAAGGATTCTGTCCATGACACTTAGCCCATCACTGTTGTACTGTCCATTATCAGAGAAAAGTTCTTTTTTTTCCTTCTTTTTTTCTTTTTGA
>JAOVYX010021559.1:0-15632 GCA_035668315.1 Drosera spatulata
ATAGTTTACTTGTTAAGCACAGATGGTAGCAAACATTTTAGATTTGACAAAATTTTACGACTATACCTAATATGCCAATAAGTTTCAGGCATTCTAGCGTTCAAACTATGCAAATTAACACTATACATCTCAACAGGAAAAGTTCTCGTCAACCAAGTACACCTCAATCTGGACAACAGTTTCAAAGGGAAAAATGGGATACTTATCTAACCAGAATGGAAGCAAATGAAGTTCATGAGCTGGAAGACCAGTCAGTTGCCAATTCATTTCATCAAGTCCTTAAATTTATAGCTTGTATTTTAGCACATGTGTGAGCTTCCATGGCAAAGTAATGGCACACTAAAATGTATACCTGCTCAGCAATGCTTGCTGCTTCTGCATACGCATCCTGAATGTTCTCAGCAAGCCTGTGCAAAAATATATTCGATATTCCTCCAGCAGCCACAATGAATGGCCCCGTTGCTAAAGTGATGAGTGCAATCTGCCAACAGTTAATAAATCCAATGACAAGGCCACTGAAAAAAGTCGCCATGTTATGGATATAATTTCCAACCTGCAAATTTTTGATAAAGATACATGTAACACAAGATGCACTTACAAAAATGGGAAAGCAATATAACTTAAGAACATCGGCATAGAACAATAAGAATACCTTCTCACTGAGAGCAGACTGAATTAAAAGAACATCACTCAATACTTGGCTCACGATGTCCCCATTATTACCATAGGTATCAAAGAAGCTCATATCCTGGTTGAGTAGCACTTGAACATATTTGGATCTAATGACTGCAGTCTGCCGTTCTCCGGTAAGTATCCAACAGGAAACCTCTACAAAGAGGGAAAAAAAAGATAAATTAAATCAACAGTCATTGTGGAGCGCAGTTAAAGGAGAACTTTAGCGAAAGGCTCACCTATCCAACCAGCGGCAAATACACCGGCAGCTATGTAGACAATGATTAAAACAAGCTGCAAAATGAACAATGAGTCTGTTAGTTACTAATCTGAGGACAGAATTCGTCATCAAAAAGTTAATGGTCTCAATTTAGAGTAAGAAAACATGCTTTCATGAAAGAACTTTTCCATGTGACTCTACAGGGGACGACAGAAAGCAACACCCCAGGTCACTATACCCAATGGACTAATGCCACTTGAAAACTAGCCAAGCGATAATTTTTCTAGCAGAATACATACACACAGCAACCATTTGACAATTTCCTAGCAGAAGCAAAAGATCTTAAAGCTAACGGATTGTCCAAAACTTTGCGAACTACCTTAACATGCACCACTTGCTCATCATTTCTACACTAACACGAAGGATGATTTGCTGGCATGTATTCCTACAAAATTATTTTAACAATATGCATTAAAGCGCTACAACTAATGTCACAAACTTTCCAAGGTAAAAGCCGCTTCTATGTAAGTCCACAGCTCACATAGGAGTTAGATGTTCAACCTCGATCCGTAAATGACATTCTTGTATACTTGAATCACTCACCAACCTCATACAATGAGTCTTTTCTAATCTAAAACTCTCCTAAGCAGTTGTACTGAAGCAAACACCAATCTCAACCACACTTAACTCGCACTTCAGTCGAAATCAGCCACGAATTCCCAAACACACATCACTGAAACTAAAACACATCCCAAGCACTTATCTCACATATCAACAAAGTGCACAAATGCACCACACGAACATACGGCTTCACATGAACTCGCCAGAACTACCATTAAACTATCTACACAGCTATTATCGACACAATTCGCCCCAAAATTCGAAGCAAGTTACCTCATTAAACCTATTCATCAGCTCCGCCTCATCCCCGCCCCTCCAATGCTCCGAAAGCAACCCCAAAATCTTCGCGAAATAATGCAAGTACAACACCAACGCGGTCCCGTGCGCCGCTGCCGCAACCGAACCAACACTCATCAACACCCAATCGATCCGATCGGCGCAGGCGAACAGCCTCGAGAACGGAACCGCAGCAGGAGGCGGCTCGATCTCCTCGACGTCATCCATCTCCTCCTCCTCGACCTCAACACCTCCCGGCATCGCCGCCGCATCGATGTTCGCCTCCGTGTACGGGGACGGTGACTCCGGCGGCTCCGAGACCTCCGATACCGGCGTCAAGGGTTGTATGTGCGGCGGCGACCACCCGAATAGTCCCCTCGATAGCATCATCTTGTTCGAGTAAGCACTGATCGAAGTTCGAGCGACGAAGCTAGGAGAAGAGGGGAGGGAGATCGATGGCGATGGCGGCGAGCGAGTCGTGACTCGGTCAAGGAAAGGGGCGAGTTTTGACTCGGTGGTGTTGGAGAGGTGGTTGTTTTGTTTAGTTGAGGTTAGACGGCGCCGTTTAATTGGATGAGAAAATGGAGAAAATGGTGAGGGGGCTGCGTTTTGGTTTGGGATTGTGGGAGTGGGGCGACGCGCGAGGAGGAGAGTGGGGGTCACGCGAGGGAAATGGGGAGAGATCGAGGGTTGAGATGGGGTGTGAGGAGGAAATGGGACGCGTGGGGTGATGGAGAAGGCGCGTGGCAGAGAGTGAGATGGGGTTCGGATTTTGTTGAATGGTGTTTTGGTGTTTTAATTGTTATAGGAAATGAAAATTCAGTTTTGATTTTGATATTTTTAAAAACTTGTTTTAATGTTGATGTAATTTGTATTTTTTTTCAAAAAAAGTAGTTACATTTTTAATTCAACTAATATTCAATATTTATTGAATACTTTAACAAAATAAATTAAGTTTTGAATATAAAACAAAATGATAAAAATATAAATATTTATTTTGTTTTTAACTTGACAAAATCGAATCGAATCTTAAATCAATCTATATCTTTTTATATACCATCATTTCAAAGGACAAATTATTGCATTTTCATTTTTAACACAAGCAGCACTTGTTGCATTTTCTTTCTCGCACTTCTCTAAATCTCGTTGATTGTTAAATGAAGACAGATCCTTTTTATTATAATTGGTACATGCGAGAAAGAAAGTATTAGTCCATGATTGAAACAAGGCACTTTACAGGTTGGACTAGATGGAAGGTGAACGCTTTTTTTCTCCTTTTGCCACTATACAATTTAACGTTCTTCGATTCAATAGGAATATTTAGGTGACGGATGGTTGTATCATGTATGCATTTTCTTGTGTCGGATGGGGGCTCATCAACATCATAAAAGGGAAATAAAAACGTTGAAGGGTTTGCTTTCTAGTCCAAGGTGATGCGAAGCTATATCACAAGTGCTTCGCTTTTCTGTCTCGGTAACTTCGAGTACTTTTCTGTCTCGCAGTGATATCGATGCTCCGTAACAACTTAACCCCTATAAAACCATAGAGATGATCTCGACGACATAGTCATGAACCCTAGTAAGATGCTGGTTTGATGCGTCCAGGCTAGAGCCACTCTGCACCAGATATCTCAGTAAAATGTTATCATCAAAGGTGCTTAAAAAGATACAGGACGTTGGACAAACAAAAGCGATACGAAATATCATGAAACACCTGCATTTGACACATCCAACTCGCAAGGAGAATTCTCAATTAGGATATAAGGTACTACACATAACACATGCATATAAAAACAGTACGTGGAGGAGTGACCTGAATAAGCAAGCTGCCGCAAAGTTGCATACACCTAGGTAAACAATGGTATTGTTCAGCCCTCGCCTTGCAAGTCGAAACTTAGTTGCTTGAGGGGAGTTACATCCCGAAACCTTTTTTCTAAAGGCATAGAGCAATAGAGCATGCACTCAGTCTTCATACTCGGAGAACAGAAACTTCCATCTGCAGCCATCCGTGCTGCTAACAGGTCCAAGATATTGATCCGACCAGAAAAAAATACTCCGTACTATAATTACAGGTTAAATACATTAGAAGGAACGCCAATTAAGCTTACTATGTACGTGAAGATATCCATAATTGCTCAACACTCAAATGAAATCCCAAGAGGTTGCACACCTTAGAGTTCAAGGCAAATAACAAGGTTGTCGGCTCTCTGCCTACCAAAACCTGCTAATAAAACTCATAGTTCAGGAATGGAAAATACTAACTCCTTTCCACAAGGTTTTACATGGGCGGCTTATCAGGACACGCCTTGCTCGGCCTGTTCTTCCTCTTCGTAGGCCTATGGCATCTCTACAACCACACCAAGCCCGGTTTCCTGCATCTGAACTCCCACAACCCTGTCCCCATATGGTTCCCTGCTCCACGCCTCCGTCACCTCGAGCTCTACCTCATAATGCTCGCTTGTTCTATCTTCATAGTCACTCAGCTTTGGACGTCTCCGTTCAACCACGATGGTTCCATCCTCACCACCCACCTCCCCCACCTAGAGCACACGGCTATGGCTACTGGCTTCTTCATCTATGCCATCTTTTCCACCATGCTTGATAGGGCTCGATCATGGGCACAAGCTGAGGTCTCTCACCTGCTAGGTGCTTCAGCATTTGCGCAGCAACTGTTGCTCATTCATTTCCATTCCACCGACCACGTGGGAATAGAGGGCCAGTACCACTCACTTCTTCAACTGGTGGTGTCCGTCTCTTTGGCAACCACACTTATCGGGATCAGCCAGGGGTCTCCCTTGAAAAACTTCAGGTTCATTTTGGGGTATGTAAGGTCACTGAGCTTGGTTTTTCAAGGGGTGTGGCTTGTTGTCATGGGATTAGCGCTTTGGACACAGGACTTCATAGCAAAAGGTTGTTTCATTCATGAAGAAAATGGGAGAGCGGTAGTTCAATGCCGTGATGCGGAAGCAATGGAACGTGCAAAGGCACTGGCAGTCCTCGTGTTTTGCTGGGTTCTGATGGGAGTCATGGTGTTCGGCACGTGCTTTTACATGGGGAACGAAAGGATTCACAAAAGCAAGGTAGACATCTATGAGCTGGGAGATAGAGAGGAACTTATTGAACTTCATGTGGAGAAAGAATCTGGTTCTGGAGGAAGAGTTGAAGTCTAGAAGTACTACTGCTTTGGGACAAAAGTTGGGATCCGACTGGCATCGAATGCCAGTTCGATTGTAATTATATGAACCATAAAGTGTGTCAGTTTCTAGATATACTGTGTCATAGGACAAAGAACTTGCTGGACAATTTAATACAAGATTTGATACTAAGGATTCATGTTGAACCACAGAACTATTACGAACGGATTTGTTAATTATAAACACAAACAATAACGAGTGTACAAAATAAATGAAACAAAAATTTTCACGTGAAAACCCTTGCGGAAAAAACCACGGACGGTTGTCGACGACGAAGAATTCACTGGTCAAATAAAAAAATACAAAAAGAGCAATACGAGTACCAAAAACTCGTAACAAGGAATTAAACACTCTCAGTCTAATGTGTTTAAGGTGTTTAAGATATTTAATATACCAAAGCCTCCCAAAACTCCACAACCTTTTCCTCTCCTTATCCCCTTTCTCTCTGCCTTCTCTCCTTCCTTTCTTTCTCCTTCTCTACCTCACTTCTCAGCACTCTCTTTCTCTCTGCCGACTTCTCTTTGTGTCTTATCTCAAATCCGCAGCTTCTCCTTCCTTTTATACAAGCAAAGGCACCACGGACACCACACAGACAAGTCACACGGAGAGGAGCACGCGGACATCGTGGAAGAAAAAGGGCCACGCGGAGAGAATGAGCCACGCGGGAATGTGATTTGAGACACACCTTTTCAGCACAGAGGTTCAGCAAAACGAAAAATGCATCAACATTCACTAATCCCTATCGGTGTTTATCCCTGATACATTGTTTCACTCAACAGCACGAATGCACGTTGTTATAGCTTGCTAATGGATTGTGCGGAATGCTCGATGAAAAAAAACTAGTATCAAGTAAACAGAAAACCATGCAGGCCAAATATTGCAGTAACATAGCAAAAGGTCTATATCAAGAACCCAATACTGAATCCGAAGAGCAAATCCTCTCACGGTTCAGCACGCTTCCCTCTTCGATTTATTCCTGAGGAAGACTTGGGTAAGAACATTTTTCGTCTCCAGAGATGCTTTCAACAGAGTCAATCCCTAGCATAGAAATAATCACATGCTATATATCTTGAGAAAGAGCGCATATGATATCTCTTGTACAAAGCACGTAAATGGACTGTGTTCTGTAACCATCTTCAGATGGAATTAGCGGATGAGTCATTATTTAGGGGTGGAATAACCAGAAAAGATCATTCACATACCTCGTGAAGTCCAACAATAACATCCTTTTCTTCAAGGCAAGTCACGTCCCTAACATTGAGCTCGTAGAGAACAGCAATGCTTGAAATGGTTGACATAGGCTTCACAACCAAATCATCCATAATCATGAAAGTCACCATCTTTTGTACATACCCATTGTCACTTGGAACCACAGGTGTGGATTTTGCCGGAGGAGCAACATAAGTCATCTCTGTCGCCATTGTGCCACTACAATTGCGGCATATCACGCCAGATCCATCAGAGTAATAGTTGTAGCAATCGTAACTATAACCACACTTTTGTTCTATTGGGAACTGATGGTGCTGCAGCTATCTGCAGCTACTAGTCGAACATGGCTTAAGGAGAATGTCCTTGTTGAGCTTGGGTTGCATGTAATCGCTGCTCAAGTTCTCGAAGCTAGCATACAAATTTCCCAGTGAACCCACCATGGCTTGGTCAGTGAGCAATCTGACCACAACTCCCACAGGCAATGAGAAAAAATGGAACAGGAAGTGGACGAAATCCTTCCCGCTTTCTGCAAAGAGAACCCTGTTGCTGTGCATGTCAATTAGCAGCTTCACGCTCACACCATCACTCGCCATAGCTTGATCTGTTCAAAACATTCCATTTACATTCATCATTGTTTCCACAAACAGGAAAACAGAACCTACCAAAAACATGAGCAAAGTCGTACACAAAAGGAGAACAAATCTCGCTGAATAAAGCGAATTATGCCTTCTCGAGTTGAAAATTATCTTTTTTAACAAAAGAAAAGGGAAAAAACATTTCATAACTTTACTTGATCATGGAGCTATGCAGGTGGGTCATATGACCAGCCTGGATCACAAATTTTCAGCTCGACAAAGCATACTAACTTCAGAAAGTTGCATATTTGAACCAGTGAGCAGGACAAAACATGTTATGAACAATATCATGATAGGATACAAACAATCATACCCTACAGTTTCCGACACCGTTGGTATAGCAAGCACGACTGTAGGTCACGACTTCTTACCATATGCCGGCATGAGGAAACTATTCTTTCTATAAGTCCAAGAAGTACACCCACATGCCGGGCATGTTAACATCCATGGACATCATTCTACTACAAGTTTGATCTTGACAATAGGCATACGGCGCGACAGCCAGTGGAATAAGGCAGCTTGTTGGCATTCACACGTTGTTATTTTTCCTTTGGATCATCTACATTGGAAACTGATACCAGGAAGCGACAATGAACAACTTAGCCCCGACGGCCGAAACAGGACTGTATTCATCTAGACTTGGAACCAGTTAGAGACATGAACCATGTGATATGATGACCAACTTGTATAAAGCTTTCAAAACTAAACTCTAGTATTCATTAGGGCACACCACACTCGTGATGAAACAGATATTCAGTTGCCTATTAATCATTTGATCATGTCTTTTTTTTTAAAGTAAATGGATCTTGTAAATGGCTGATTCTGATTTCTGAATGAAAGGAAATCGACAAACAATTGAAATCGATTAACAATTGATTGTTAGATGGTCTACCAACAAACAAACAGCGAGATCAGCAAGCAATGAAAGAACAGCGACAGTAGAAATGAATACAACAATGAACTGATCTTGAAAGAAAAGCGATGAACTGAAAGGGAAGCGATCGGATAATAATCAAGAGAAGTGGCCGATGATTTCGGAGAGATGGATGGATGAGGCGTGTCGAGGGTTTTGAGGGGTTTATTCGTGTCGTGGGTTTAGCACTTAATGGAATTTTATTTTTTTTAAAAAAAATCCGGCTTTTTATTGTCAAGAATTTTAACATATATGAATTTTGTATTTATTTTGCAAACAGCAGATTATTGACTGGCGTAAAATAACAATCATCACATATTTTTAAAATTAAATTTAAAAAAAAAATCTAAAATATAATTGAGATAATGTTATATCTGTTCCTTTAAATTTTAATTGAATGCTGCTTACAACAGAATCATTTTTCCCTAATTATATGAAAAAAGGAATCTGTTCCTTTGAATGCCGCTTACAATCACTCTTCCTGTCGGAGTACTGTTCACCGAAACACTGTCTAAACTGTACCTATGTCCGTGCATTGTTCACTGCATTGTTTAGCATTGTTCATCCTAGGAAAAAAAATTATTTTTGTGGAAAAATGCAAAAAACTGACCCACAAAAAATATAACTTGAATCCCAAACTTAACAATGTTCGTTCGTAAGCCTACGTGGACGAACCCGATGTAGGAAATAAGGATTGAAACGTTCCAAACTCTGATACCAATTTGTTATGAACGGGTCGGTTAATTACAAATACAAACAATAACGAATACGCAAAATAAATGAGATAAAGATTTTTACGTGGAAACCCTTGCGGGAAAAATCACGGACGGTCGTCGACGACGAAGAATTCACTAGTCAAATGAGAAAATACAAAAGAGCAATACGAGTACCAAGAACTCGTAACAAGTAACTAAACACACTCATTTTAATATGTTTAATGTGTTTAAGATGTATAAAACACCACTTGTACTTGCTCTCTGCCACCCCTCAACTCTTCTGCTTCTCCTTCCTTTGTTTTCTCCTTTCTCTGCCTCTCTGCGTCTTGCTCTCCTCCTCTCTTTGCTTCTCCTCTTATATAGCAAAAACAACACGGACAAAACACGGAGCAAATCCGTGCAAAAGCCACGGACAACGCGGGAAGAATCAACACGCGAAGAAGAAGACCACACGGGAAAGAAAGAAATCACGCGGAGAAGAAGATTTAAGGCACATCATCAACACACAACATGTAATTCAAGAAGCAACAAACACAACACCAGTCAAACACAGGCAATCGAACTTCCACTTATACACATCTATTGCAACATCTCGTTTGATAACCAACAAACACAACTCCAGAATTGTTCAAACACAGACAACAGAACTTCCACCGATACAGATCTATCAATCGCAAATATCTCATTTGACAACCGACAAACACAACACCATAATTTCTCAAACACAGACAACGAAACTTTCACCTGTACAGATCAATCACAACACCTCATTAGCGAAACAACAAACAGAACACCAGAATCGCTCACACACGAACAAAGAAACTTCGACAAGTACACATCAATCGCATCACCTCATCAGAGAAACAATAAACAAAACACCAGAATCGCTCAAACACAAACAACAAAACTTCGACAAACACGCATCAATCACATCATCTCACTTGAAAACCAACAAACACAACACTAAATCGCTCAAACAAAGACAACGAAACTTTGACTGATTCTCGAGTTACCAACAACTCACACACAATCTCAATCAAAATTGATTGATGATCCCCTCCAATTCCAATCTTTTTGCCGACCAAGTCTTACAACAAGAAGCACGAGTGCAAGATAAACAACTTCCAACGATCGTAATTAGGGTTTGAAACACTAATCGCACAATACCTGAGACTTCGTTTTTTGTCAATGTTGGACTTCCGCTTTCTCTCCTTCGCCATTTAGGTATTGTTCTTCGATTGAAGACAAAATGCGATAATCGAGGCGAGTCAAAGTTGATGAAATCTAACGAGATCTTAGAGGAGATTCGTCGTCTCCTTCTTCCGCTTTTCAGCTGAGTCTTTTTGTTGTGGTGAAATGAGAGAGGTTGCAATTGCGAGGAGCGGCAGTAAGGAAGCTTGCTTTCCAAGACTCGCTTCACGCTATTACAATTTGTTGTAATGATTCGTAATGTAATTCACATACTGTATATTGTAATTTGGATCTTTTATATCTGGTCTGATTTCATGTTATAACTTGTACTTTTTTCGTCATTCGAATTCGTGAACAGTAAATAATAACTTTGTGAACTATAAGTAATGATTCTGTGAATTGTACATAATAATTCGGTGAACTGTAAACAATAATTTTGTGAACTTTCAAAATCAAAATAAGTATCAAAACATAAGAAAACTTAACTGGATATCAAAACATAATTGCTCCCATATAAATTATAATATGCTGATATACTCTCTCAAATGTTGAGTTTAAAGTGTTTGATGAGATTATCCATTTCAATAAGGTCCATTTTTCTTTTCAATAGCCCCATTAATAATTAAACGTGTTTGACGTAAAATAATAATGAGATTGATGAATTCCTGTGAAGTTTTGCAAGATATGTACGGATAAGATCAGAACACACTGAAAAGATATGAGTTGATTCGTGGGAATAATTGTTAGTGTGGATAATGGTTCGTGGTAACGACTCGATGAAAATTGTAAGTGGGTATTTGATAAAGAAAGTGAGGGTATACTCATGTGAATTTAAGCCTAATTTTTTCACAAAATTAACGTGAAATATTAATGTTAGTTTAAATAATATATTTTATGTCTATGTTATTGACATAATTTATTCAAATCGTTAAGACGAAAATCAAATTTCTTGATATATACATGTTGAATAATGAACGGTGCAAAATGTCAAATTATTGCAAACAAACTCGGATAGAGAAAATATCATTATACAAACATTTTAAGATGCTTAATAATTAGCTTGTGCAATAACTCGTATAAGATTATTGTCAAGTTGTTGATTAATCGGATGAAACCCATCCTTCCCTCCCATACTTGTTACTTGTTGCAGTGGAGTAAGGTTCTGAAAGAAAGCTCAACGCGCAAAAATCAAACAAGGGAAGGCTTCTTCTTTTTCAATATTAACTACCAATGAAAGCTTTTCTTGTTCACTTTTCAGGCATAGTTGAAATCAACTAAGTTAGTTAGTCTCTCTATTCTCCTTTCTCTACAAAAGGAGATTGAAAAGCGCGTTCAAAGTTGCTTTACGTACAATCAACCTTCAGTTGTCTTACCTGTCCTTATCTGTCCTCGAACCTTCAGTTGTCTTGTCTGTCCTTATCTGTCCTCAGCTTGTTTAAAGACCCTTGAATGGGAGAAGACAAGAAAACAAATGACTTATAAATACTTTGTGAAAAATACATGTAAGGTTTTTTTTATTAGAACAATTATGTTTTGATATCCATTTAAGTTTTTTGATTGTCTAGAAATAGATGCTACATTTCATTATTTGAAAATTTTTCATAAACAATATATTCTCTTATCCCATAATTTTTACAATATTCATTTTATGCATACAAATTTTGATTTAACTTCTTACTCTTTCAACTCTAATTCTCAACCACATAATATTTTTCTCTTCACCTACTTTAATTTCTAACCGCACATTATTTTTCAAATATGAAAACGTTATAAATAATTTAGGACGGATTAAAATGATAAAAGATTACAAGATTTTTAGGACGAAGAGAATATCTCATAATTACAGTATATTCCATTAACACTCTTTCAATTACTATAATAATAAATCCCACTTCTTTCACTAAAATCCAAAATATTCAACTTACACATGTAAATTTATGATGGAGTAAATAAAACAGTTACATCTATTATTGAACAGATTGAGTGTTTTTTATTCATGATAAAATCAGCTTACAAAAGCTTAAGCAGCGATCTGTTGTAAAGTTCTCTACGTTCATGTGATGCAAGTTAATATTTGCCGTACCAAAAAAATTAAAGAATAGAGTTCAAATTACCATACTTGTTTTAAACTGGCATTTCTGATACCATACTTGTTTTAAACTGGCATTTCTGATGACATTAACGGATATTTTTTTTATCCCATATATTTTACAATATTTTATACATATTTATTTTATGTGCGTAAATTTAGATCTTTCTTCTTCAACTCTAATTCTCAACCACATAATATTTTTTTCTTCAACTACTTTAAAAACTAACTACACAATGATTTCTATAAATGAAAACATTGTAAAAATTTTGGGACTTATGGACGGAGGGAGTACTCAGAACCATGGGAAAATGCTGATCAATGCTGCAAACGCTATCATTTCTGTTTTACAGCTTAGCCTTCTTTGAACCAGCATAGCTTCCAGCCCGAAACATTCATTGGATGAGATGCTTGCCGAAATTAACACGAGTGCTGACAAGACTCAAACGTAAATCTACGTTCCAAGTCCAATCAGTACTTTCGAGATGCTGAGATCAGCATCTGAACAATGCATGAGTCGGAACCTGCAATGTTGCCTGCTAGTCTACAAACTTGGGGAGAAAATAAGATCATGACAGTCGTCAAAGTTTCAAATATAGTGATCTGCATTCCTGGCAAAGGCCGACTGAACTGTTCATAGGAATTTGGCATATACACATTACGAGTTCTCGAGATCAGATGAAATTTTGGCTAGTTTTAGGCTTTTAGCACTGTACAAGCAGGTTAGTAGGTGTTGCAGCCTCCTGCAACAGGAAAATAAAAGAAACAAGAGTCAACAGGAAGCTTAAAATAACCGAAATATCCAACCACACAAAATCAATATCATTGATCAAGAAAGTAGCATAACCGAACAATCGAAGCAGAAACCCAAGCAGAAGAATGATATTAGGATGAAGAAGACGCCATAAGACCAGGACACAACCATCATATGTCGCAGCTGGGACACATTCTACATAGTGTACACCCCGCACTAGATAGCGAGCTAATGCATGGGGAAGTTCTACTTCTTATTGGTTATGGGGCAAAAATGACAGTAATTCTACTGTGCTAGCACCAGTTAACTCAGGCATACTGATCAGTTGCTCGCAAGGACATGCATTCGAGGAGGCAGCATGTAAAGATACTAACCACAAAATCCAATGACAAAGCACAATGAGACACTCAAGTAGACACATGCAACCAAGAAAAAAGCAGGCGATATTCACTTAAACCAGGATACATCACTTAAACCTGTGCTGAAACCCAAGCATGTAAAACCCCCTGTTTCTCTATAACACCCATACTTATCACTTATCAGAAGCATTATTCACGTAAAATGCCAGCAAATCGACTGCCATACCAAGGGGCCTTATACTCCCTCCATGCGTGTACATAAAGAATTCCTAGTTGCTAAGCTCTTTATCGCTCACAAGGAGACTAAATATTTAACGAAGGAATCTGGCTGGCATGTTGAATCAATATGAACATCAGAAAAGATACCAGAAATACATCAGAAATATTTACAAAATATGAGAGTTGAAGTCATGGCCATATTTGCTGTTCAGACCATAAAGGGTCTGCTTCTGAAGCAAAAGAGGGGAGAGAAATACATTATAATCCAATGAATCGACTGGCACAAACTTCGTTGATGGCTTAAACATAACTCCATTCATTATATTACAAGATAAACACGATGCCACGGGCGTAGAGATGGATTAAGCTGCTAAATTCTAGCATGTTTTGAACATCCATTGACTATCATAAGAATACTGACAAACTCAAAACACTTAGAGAACATTCCAAAGATCAAGTCATATTTCAAGAGAAAAAGAGGGACAGACTAATGGCACATGTGACTAGTTCTCAGCAAACCTAGTAGCAAAAGCCCATACACCTTGACATAAACGATGAAGAAACTTCATCTAAGTGCTCAAGTATCACAAAAAAATGGGAGAATGATCCAAGGAAACATAAATGATGAAGAAACTTCATCTAAGTGCTCACGTATCACAAAAAAATGGGAGAAGGATCTAAGGAAACATAAACGATGAAGAAACTTCAGACAATTACATGATACATGAAACTTGACGCGACACATCTGAGATAACCTCATAGTGACTCTAACAAGTAACAAAAAAGATGCAGCCATACCACAAAGAATCAAAACACACACCACGGTAATCACAAAAAGGAATCCCGAATCCAACAAATAAATCACGAAATCTGATGGCCTAGTAGATGAACAGATACTGCTCGCTGAAGGCATATGAAATGTCAAGAAACAAATGATTCACCACTCACCCAAATCATGAAAGGTCAGAGTTGAGAGTTCTCTTACTAAACAATAAAAATCAATGGGAAATTTAAGCCAAAATCACTTTTCACTACAAAGGAAATAAATAACATATGAATGAAGAAGGGAAGGATTAGTGCGAATTTCTAAAGCAAAACTCTACCTCAGCTGAACTTTCCAAGCAAAGGAACTGGAAATCATGTGACAACTCCACCTAGAGCACTTCTCCTGAGAGCTAGTACTACTACAATGAACTCAAAATTGCAAGGAAGTCAGCTGTTTCTTCTCCTTCTCGGATAATCTGAAAATTGGCATTCAACATGGAACGCTATAAGGCATATGACAGATAAAATAGCCAAGCAAACAATATGCATAAGCAAAGATGCAAGCAAATTACAATTATTCAACCCATCAACAGTCTCAGCCTCAGGACACTGAAACTCATGTTTCACAAGCCACGACCCCAAAAGGAACAAACCAAACTCAGCATACGGAACATAGTAAATGCAGTAAAGGAAACTAAAAAACCTAGTAGAGGACCACCAAAAAAAAAAAAACAACAGCCGGGTTGGATAATTTACAAACAATTCATTAACCCACAAAGAATGACCCTCAAGAAAGCTAAAAGAATAACCAACCCATAGGATGACAGTTGTGCAGGGGGGAAAAAAACCCTCAATATTGATCCTCTGGAATTAGGCGACAATAGAATGTTTCAAGGTCTTAAAAAGATTTAGCATTGACAGAAATACCAGCAACCTACCACGTACAAGTGTCTCACATGGATCAAAACATTATCATGGTTTGCATAATACATCCAGCAGTAAAATCAATGTCCTTAATAAAATGTGAATGGCAGAGAAACGTTAGAAGCAGTACAGGAGTTTGAATTAGAAGGAAGAGCCGCTGAATAATACCTTCATTTCGGTATCCTCAGGGAAGCCTATCTTTGACAGAATCTGAGAACGCAAATGGTTCAAGTCAGCATAATCTACATCCGCTATCATCTGGTTTTCTTCAACAGCAGTCCTACAAGAATTAAAAGACCGGCCAATCCACAGATACAGAATCCAGTCTTCAGCAGCGTCTGGATATTCCTTTGGGAAGACGAAAGCAAACGCAGAGTTCGAATCCAGGACCACATCTTTAACGCATAGGGGCTTCTCAAAGTCAGGCAAGCAGTAAACAGAAGGATGTTTGTCAGCATAGTGTCTAGGTTCGATTTCCACCGCACCAAGCAGCACTTCTCTTTCACTGCATCTGGTGGGCGTCATATTTCTGCTGTTCTTATCACAGTTAGCTGATGAAACAGATTCAGCTAAGCCAGAGACAGATCTCAATGAGATGTCAATTTTATCAGCATCCTGGAAACCTAGGATCTCAGAACACCTTATAACTGCAGCAGTTTCTCCATTGGATGGCTCAGACAATAAACAGGCACCATTTGTATCAGTGTCATTGTGTACACAACCAGTACAGCCTTTTGCATCTAGTTTCGTTGTATCATCCGCCATAATCGGCAATTTCAAAAACTGAGACATGCTGCCCCTGCGCTCCGCGATAGAAAGGAGAGATCTTTGGGATGGTGAGATGGATTTCTGAGACCGTCTTGAAGGAAAGTTGAC
>JAOVYX010021560.1:0-15632 GCA_035668315.1 Drosera spatulata
GAGAAAACGATATAAAATATTATTAATATTAAAATATAGATATTTAGATAAAGATTTTGATATATTATATGATAAATAGAGATTTTGTAGATTGAGAAAAAGATGGATTTGAGTATGTAAAATAAAGATTCTGATGCAAGTGCTCTAATGTTGTGTTTGGGTCATATAAATAGTTTTGAGATGAAATGAAATGTAATATTCAAGCTGAATGGGGAAAGCAAAGGAGTAGGCTATTGCTTTCCATCCGAAGTGTTTGGTTGGTACGGTCGGAATGAAATACTATATTTTTTCATAATTTATTTATAGTTAAATTTTAGAATTAATTTTAATTTTGATTTTTAAATTAATATATAAAAATATAAATATAAATGAAATACAATAAATTAAATTAATTTTTAAAAATAAATTAAATTTCATTTCAAAAAAGAACTTAAAAAATAAAAGAAAGAGAGAATTCTTAAGAGGTAGCATTTTAAAGATTTTATTACCACATAAGATCTTGAATTCCCACAAGATACCACTATGAACTATTACTGTGCCTATTATGACTATTAGTACGTCAAACCTCCTAATACACAAGAATTCGACCGAAACTATATACGCCTACTGAAATTCGACTAGAACTAGTAGTGTGCCCGTCCGAATCTTTCCAGACTATCAATACATCTATCGAAATCCAACCGAAACTATTAATATATCGGATGGAATCCAATGGAAACTTTTAATACGTGCGTTCGAATCTGACCGAACCTACAGATATGTCCGTCATATTCTCTTCCATGATCATCGCCACCACCTTTCTCCTCCTACTTCACCCTCCTCCTCCTCTTCACACAGCCCCCAATCTTAGTAGTTAATTTTTTTTTCCCCTCCAACACCAGCTCCCTCCTCCTCTTCTCGAAAAATGCGAGAAGCACGAGCACTATGATCATCATAACGAGCATGGCGAGGTTAAAAAGGAGGGAGATGTAGTTTGCGCAGAAGACATCGGCGTTGTTGAGGAAGGAGGGAAACAAGGATGAGGGAGATCTGAGGAGGCGGAGGGAGGAGTAGATGAGGAGGGAGTAGAGGAGAATGAAGAGGATAAACTAGGTCCGACGATGACTCATGTGGTGAATCAGGAGGAGAGAGTGAAGGGAAAAGAAGGCAATGGAGGAGATTTAGTTTGGTGCTATCTTGTGAGAGTTAAAATTCTCACGTGATATTTTTTTTTTTTTTTGGTAACAACTCTCCATAGTGATATCACATGGGAACTGTCACCAAAATAAATTTTAAAATAAAGTTAACTTGATTGATTTTTTTTTAAAACAGAAGATAATTTTATTCAAATCCCTCAAAATGGCATACAAGTTTGTCCTCAATTACATGCCACACATTACTCCATAATTGGAGCTATTAACTACCATAATCTTGTAGAATTTTCCTCGCCAAAGCATCAGGTTTAATAACATTATTTTGAAAACTAAGTTATTATGTGCCATCCATATTGCATACACAAGAACAGGAATTATCTTCCTTCTCAGCTTCGCAAGCATAGATTTTCCCTTGGTCACTTTCATCCACCACAACAACAAATGTCCCCAGTTATTCCTTCGACAGATCAGTTTAGCAACTGCAGTGTAATTCGCCATATATCAGCAGCAAATACACATTTCAGGAACAAAAGCTCTCTTGTCTCTGGTTCTCTCCTACACAATCCGCATTCATCATGATCTATCACCCCTTTCTCATACAGCCAAGATCTTAACCGAAGTTTATCTTTAACAAGGAGCCAGCAGATAAAAGAGTGTCAAGGCATTATATCTTTTGCCCATACAGCTTTGCACCAAATAACTTTCTGATCATGTTCCACTATCGCCTTATAAATTGCATCTGCTTTCACCTCCAAGTTAGGCAACTGCTCAACAATTGGTATAACTTCTTGAGATAAACATAAAAGAAACTTCCACAACCACGAGTCCCCTTGCCTCACTTATATCATATGCAAAGGAACCTCCTTTAAATAATATACAGATATGCAACGAATCTATAGAGTGTCCTGTTTATGTTGTATAGCCCATATCCTTTTGGCTATTAGAGCTTTATTCCATACATGTAACATTCGGAGTCCTAAGCCACCTTCTTACTTAGGATGACACACAGCATCCCAAGACACAAGAGCACGACAATGATATCTACAACAGCCAGAGATAGTTCATACATATATCATTAACTTGGTCTACAACAGCCACAGATAAAGGAAAAATTTGAGCCCAATACGATTGGATGCCATACAGTACTACAGCAACCAATTGCAGACTTCCCGCATAAGAAAGAGTTCAAGCCTCCCACGTCATAACTCTTAATGTTATACGATCAATAAGAGGCTGATAATGTTTAACCTCCAGTTTCTTAGGAACCAATAGGATTTCCAAGTACTTTACAGGTCATTCCCCAACAGGGCAGCCCATAATTTTCGTCAAAATTTGTTTATCTCCATGCGAGACTCCTGTTATAAAAATAGCTGACTTTGAAAGGTTTATTTCCAAGCTAGTCACAACATGAAAATGAATTAACATCTCTTTGATCAGCCTAAGAGAAGCCTGATTACCTTTACATAAGATTACCAAATCATCGACAAAGGATAGATTCACAAACTGCACTTTTCTGCATCGGGGGTCGAAAGAAAACCCCTTACTGTCTGCCACTACTTTCAACCCTCTAGTAAGATACTCTATCATAAGATCAAATATATAAGGAGTAATAGGTCCCTTGTCGAAACCCCCTTCCTTCTTTAAAAAATCTAGACATCTCCCCATTGATCAGAACTGAGAAGATAGGAGAGGTTAAACAAGCCATTAACCAGTCTCTATAAAGAGAGGGAAATCCCAGAAGGAGCAGCCACTCTTCCACAAACTCCCAACTAATAGTGTCATAAGCCTTATGAAGATCAATCTTAAGCATACATCTTGGAGAGATGTCCTTCCTTTGGTAACCTCTAAGTACCTCTTGAGAGAGCATGATATTGTCAACAAGTCTTCTGCCTGGGACAAAAGCAGATAGAGCATTGCTAATAAAGAAAGGAAGAACTATCACTATTGGAGCAGCCAGTATTTTAGAAATGGTCTTGTAAATCACAGAGCAACAAGAGATAGGTCGATATACACCAATAACATTAGCATGTATAGACTTAGGAATCAGGTGAATCAATTGATTATTGATTTATCTAAGCATTTTCCTTGAAGAGAAAAACTCAAGAATAGCCATGGAGAATTCATTACCAATAATTTTTCAGGAAGCTTTAAAGAACATAAACGTAAAGCCATTAGAACCAAGAGCTTTATCATCATCAATATCAAAGAGCGCCATCTTGACATCGTAAATAGTAAAAGGGGCAGTTAACACTTCTACTAGATCATTAGAAAGCACCATCCCATACTGAAGATAATAATGTCTGACTCTATCAGTATTGATTCTGGGAGAGCCTAAAACGTTATGATAAAATCCCAAAACCTCTTGTTGTATTGCTTCTCTAGAATCAGCTCTACAGCCATCACTGCACTACAAAGACATAATTTTACTCCTTCTCCTCTTACCTTGAATCATGACATGGAAATAAGCAGTGTTCTTATCCATGTTTTAAAACCACAGGTCCTTGGTCAGTTGTCTATAATAAAGCTATCATTTATCAGCTAGCCTTTTGACTTTATCTATCAGCTTCATCATCTCCTCTCTCATATGGTCACTAAAATTCAGGATTAAGTCGTCTTGCACCTTATGTAGCCTCTCTCTTGCCAAAGAGATTTTAGTAGAGATATCTGAAAAAGAACCTATATGTAGGCTTTTAAGATTCCACTTCAAGGATGGCAGCTTAGAGCAAGCTTATACATAAGGCATCCACTTACTTCATCCCTCCATACTGCTCTAACAATGGGAGAAACTGAGAATCCTTAGTCCACATATTCATGAATCTGAAGGATTTTTTTCAATTGTCGACCATGGGACTCCAACTTAAAGAGGATTGGGGAGCGATCCGATATATCAGGGCTCAAGAAATGGGCTTCTACATTATCAAAATGAGAAAATAAAGAGTGGTTACCAAGGGCCCTATCAAGCTTGATGCACATCTAGGAGCGTGAATCTTGGTGGTTATACCAAGTATAATAATGACCTGTACCACGCAGATTATCTAATCTAATCATTATTAAACAGTGCCTCAAATTATCACATGGTGATATATCAATACCAGGATACCCAATCTTCTCATCATGACACTTGAAAGAATTAAATCTCCCAATACTAGCCAAGACAGAGACCATGATGAACCAAAAGTCCATCAAATTATTCCAAAGCTCCTTCTTTTGAGCTTTTGAATTCCAAGCGTAAACAAAAAAAATAACCATATCCATACCAACCAAGAGATTCTTCAGCTTACAATAGAACACCTGATCAGAACCTGACAAGTATTGCACCTCCCACCCGCCCTTATCCCTAAACATCATATTTTGCTATTAACAGTAAAATCATAATTATTGAGACAACCCAAATCCTGAAAACAAAGTCTAGTAATTTGTGAAAACTTGGTGGCTTTAACCTTAATCTCTAAACATCCAAGAAGAGTGATTTTATTTCTAAAAGTCAGCCACCTTATTACTTGTTGTTTTTCAAGCTTATTCAACCCCCTTATATTCCAAACGGTTATGGTCATCACGTAACAAAACCCAGATTATTCAACCTTGCGGCTTTTACCCCTTGTAACAACCCCTGCAACATGCATATTTGAAAGCATAGTGAACCTGTTGGGAGTCACAATGCTGGCTGGATCCTTAACATTCCCATCTAGGTTAGAGGCCTTCTTAGTGGCCGATCCCTTAATCTTTTGAAATACTTCTTCTATTGTATCTTCCAGAGTAGTCACAGCTATAACAGACACATCATGGGTAGACACCTTAATGGGCTGAGTTGGAATAACTGAAACTGGTGCTTTAGGGACCTAAATCTTTTTCACAAGCGGCACACCCATTGCTAGCAAGTAGGACATTTGATAGGAATCCATTCATAGTGAACCAACAAAACTAAACTCTTTTAACACCTCCTTAGAAGAGTCAATATTAACCAACACTCTAGCATATGAGATTCGGCCCTTCTCAGCAGAAAACAGGTCAGCTCGGATAGGAAAACCTAGCTTACCAGGAAGCTTATCAATAGCTGCTGAACCCCAATACTATAAGTCCAAGTCTACCAAATGCAACCAGACAAGAACCCTAGAAAAAGCATCAGGATCAAATGAAAAATCAGGAGTCGACTTCCTTAATACTAGAGGACGATATCGAATAAACCAGGTTCCATCCAAAATGTTATCCCTATCAACAGCATATGCAAAGCTAAACACATAATATCCCCGATGGTGCAGATGTATAATAGGCTTAATCACACCTTGTCAATATTTATCAACAAAGGCCTCCATAGAAACAAAAGGTATTCATGAACCAAGAGCATAACCAATGAGAGAACTTTCAGAACTTTCGTTCATATCAACCTCATCAATAGAGATGACAATATCCTCATCTCGCCAACTCACATATGATAATCTAAGTCCCTGCTCAACATCACGATACAACAGCATCCTTCTCCTCATCTCAACATCAGAACCTCGAACCATATCAACATAAGAATTTATCATAGAAGGCGAGTAAAGCACTTCTTTCGCAGTTTCAAATTCATCCGCCCAACATTTAGCATCACCCACACTACTAGTCTTCCACTTAATCAACTCAACACTAACCCTTTCCCCTTTGTCTAACATGTCATCATCGGGACTCGCCTTGTTCAAACCAACCTCAATTTCCTTCTCCTGGTCCCCATCAACACCACCAGACTTCCCTTTATCCAATTCACCACCCGCAGATTTTCCTTTTCCCAAAATAGAACTCTCGTTAGGGTTCTGAACTGTAACGTTCCGAGATCCACGTCATGTGACACGTGACGTTATGCCGTCAAGAACCCGGTTCATGACAAGGCTAAATAAATCAAACTGGTTTAAAGGTGTAGAGAGTCAAGAAAACTATCTGTAATGCTTCCATTCATGCTGTTTAGCTGTTACAAATTCAGTTTATAATCATAGGGCGAAAGCCATTAAGTTACACAGTTTGTGGCATGATTAGTACATCACATATATTACGTATCCAAAATAATCATAGTTTCATATGACATTGCCAACATACAGAGGGTAACTACATTCTTTACTTATCAACTGGTAACTCATCTACAAACGGAATACATAACCCGTGAGTACGAAACTCAGTAACCTAGAGTATATGTCTCATATTTGCAGGGTACTCCTCGACTATGGTGAATCAATGAGTAGCAGTAAAACATTTATACTTTTTAGAAAAATAGGTATGCCATATTATGTGTGAGTATTTATATGATTTCACGTCTCTTATGTTTATTTTTGTTATCATGGGCCCATGACTTGAAAGTTTTCAATAGACAGACTCTGAATACAAGACTCGTCAATTGTCAGTCGGGCTACAAGAATCCGTTGATCCAGTACATGATTGTACTGATTGTATGTCGCCTTACACTTTAGTGGATAAAGTGCGCATTCAATGGGCTCTATTTGCCTCTCATTGGCATGGATTTATGCCTCCCTGCAGAGAGTACCCAGTGGCCCTGCCACGTCCGACGTTGAAGCCGCTGCATGCATGCTAAGAGGATGGGGACTGTCCAACGCTCCCTAACTAGTTTCAGTTCACCCATGATGATGACTTAAGAAGTTTGACTAGAGTTCAGTCTTGATGATTTTCACTTGACATTCGATAAAAATTTTCAAGAAGAGATATCACGTTCGACCTTCTTCGCAATAGCTTCAGCAGATGAGATCACAACAGTATGGGGTACAACCTCCAACACATTTTCAGAGGAGTATGACAGATGACTTGATAGTCCATGAACCATATATAGTGTTCAGCCTTTATATTTTATTAGGTGTTCATCGTTGGTTTGCATTTCATTTATTCGTATGTCCCGTAGTGTAAATCTCAAACTCGTTTTAATGCTTCCTTAGGCATGCATTATGATGATTTCATTTAGCGTTGTTCATGCATTATAAAATCATTGTATATCTGTATATTTGAGCATATCGTTCATTTGTAACACGTAGTAGTGTAGGATTTGATTCGTTATTATCTTATTAGTTTATTTTGCACCTATCACGGCACGATTAAAGGTGTCGCATAGTCATATATACATATTTAATATCCCATTTCTATACGCAAGGTTCATGTATCACATATATGGGTTTAGGTTAATCCTTCCTGTTTAGTTTATGATGTTTGACACACCGGGGCGTTCTATTTTCAGGACAGAGCCCCGTCGTGTGCCCGACCTGGACCAGTCGCGGGCGCGACTGTTCAAACTTAGGAATTGGGTATGTCGCGGTCGCAACCCAGATCAGTCGCGGCCGCGACGGGCCTGAAATGTCGAAACGCAAGGATTTCACCTGCAACGTCTATGAATTCTTTCTACAACTCCACCAACACATGAAACACGAACTACTTGATCATGTCTCAACACAAACAAGATCTCAAACATGCACGAACAGAATTAAGCTCATGAACAAAAATAAACCCCTCGTATCGAGTTAGGTTACCTCGAATGTTCGTCTCCTCGATGTGAACTCTGCCCGCTGTCCTCCTTTTCCTGATACGTCAACCTTCTTGTCACTTTTCGCTGTGTTTTCTTCGCTCTTGCTGCTGTGATTGCTCTAAGATAATGATGGTCGCAAGGTGGTTGTGTTTGATAGTGGAGATGCGGGAAGACGATGGCGGCTGTGGCTGCTTGGTGATGTTTGATGGCTGGTGGATGAGGTTGATGAGCTTGGCAGCGGGGCTGGTGTTTAGAGAGTGAAGGAGAAGGAGATGATGCGTAAGGAGATGTGTGAAGTGATAATGATTCTGCTGATGCGCGTGCGTGAGGCTGTGGTGATGGTTCGATGCAGGTGAGGGTCGTGATGGATGGTGAAGCGATGACAACAGGATCCTTGACGGGTGGAGGATGGCGTGAGCGGGGAAGGCATGGATTTGTGACGCGGAAGTCGTGTTTTGCAGAGAAAATGGAAGGAGATTGGAGGAAAATGGCGGTGGAGTGGTTTATTTAAATGCGCTCCCTCGTTTGATTTTTTTTTTTTCAACCTATTTTTATCCACGTTTCATCTTAATATTTCGTCGAAAGGTATGCCCGTAAATATGCAAAATTATTTCTAACTTAATGACGTTTGTTTTCCTGAAAATCTCGAATGTTTCCAAGAACGTATTTTGTTAGCCCAAATACGTTTATTATATCGTTATAACTTTACATTTAACGATAAGTATTTGTTATATTATTTATAGGTTCGTAACGTTCCGTTATAACGTTATGCATTCGTAATTTTTATTCGTACGTCATCGATTATATAACGTTACGTTTAACATTATATTTTATTCGTTCGTTAATGTATATAACGTTTCATTTAATGTTATATTATACGCTCATTCATTAATGCATGGTATATTTTTAATATCTAATTTTCGGGATATTACATGAACACCAAACACGCTCATCACATAATCCTTCCACAATGAACCATCGAACCCCACCGCCGTAATGTTCGTGCTTCCTTTCTTAGGTCTTCCTCTTTTCCCATGATCAACGGTCGACATCGGAGAAATCGTCATCCGACGCCTAGAAAGTCATCTCTCCCTCGTTATTAAAGAAACAAAAAATTGAAATCATATAGTATAGAAAAACAAAATTACACATTTGAAATAAATATTAAAATAAACAATAAATTTAAGTTTCCCCTATGTGTTCTAACTTTAAATATTTTTTCAATTATTCATTAATATCTTATTTTTATTTTTATTTTGAATTTCCTTAATTTAATTTAATTTTATCATTAAATTTATTTTTATTCATTTTAAACTCTATTCTTTTATATTAATTTTATTATTAGTTTAAGTTTATTTCAGGTTTTCTTTGCTATTTTATGTCCAAAATGGATTTTAGAGAAAAAAAATAGTCATTCTGTTTCCGTCATGAATCGACGATTCTTTCAATCGATATAAGGAACAAAAAATCAAGTTTTGTCTGAAATGAGATTCCGTATGGAATCTTTGTTAAATATTTTCTCTATCCCATGAAAATTATAAGGTTTGTCTTATTTGGATATCTCATAATAATTGCATTGTTTTCTAATTTGATAAGGAATAATGTCAAATCAACTACAGTATATCCACTAACTTCTCTCATAACTGTTACAATAAATTGTACCTTTAATAATATTCAATATAAATCCAACATACACATATATTCACGATCCGGTTCAAAATGTTATAATTTTCGCGAAACGAAAGGAATATTATCTCCGTCCCATAATTATTACAATACTTCTCTCTTCATACACTATTCAATATGCAATTTGAGAAACTTTGTTACTGATTTAAACAATACGATTTAAATTTTTTATTGATATACGATTATAATATTTACTGTCATTAATATTTTTACGATATTTTTTTAAAAAAAATATTTAATCGTTTCATAATATTGATCAAATCTTTTATCGTTATATATATCCGATAAAAATAATATAATTTTTTTAGAACGAATATTACGTTAGACAACCAGTTACATTTTTCTTGATTTCGAAAAAATAAACGAACACTACCTTACTTATCCATGTATAAAAACTCGGCCAAACCCTCATCTTCCCTTGACCACACACCCACAGATTTCACCTCACTCGCCCCCCACTATCATCAGCATCAAAATTCGCTAGTCACACCCCTCACATACACGGCATTCAATTCTTCGTCCTTCTTCCCATAACAAACACTAAACAATCATCGAAGACCAAATAACCTCTAATAATTAAACTCTATCTAGCAACAACAGCAGCCATGGAGGCGGCGGCAGCCAGACACACAAGTCTATACTTCGACGATAAGTGGAAGCTGTCGAGGAAGGAAACCGCGGCGAGAAGCTCGCGGTCCTCGAGTTCGCTTCTCAATTCGTCATCGCCGAACAGGAGGTGCGCGTTAACGAGAAAGTGTGGACGGTTGGTGAAGGAACAGAGAGCGCGGTTCTACATCATGCGGAGATGCGTCACCATGCTCGTTTGCTGGAGAGACTATGCTGAACATTGACGCAAACCCACTTCGGAATTGATCTCTCTTCTGGGTTTTGTTGCGATCTGTTCTTCCTCTCTGCGAGATGCTTGTTGGGTTTTTTTGATTAGATCTGTTGGTGATATTGATTGGCGTCCGAGGAGGAAGATAAATCGAGACGAGACCGCTTGTTGCTGTACAGATCTAATATAGATCTTGTTTTTGTTTTCTATTTGAGTCCTGTTATGTGCTTCCATTTTTTGTGGCAGAGATTTGAATCAACCCAAATGTTGGGTAATTTGGGTTCTGATTTTTGTGTAATTTGTACTACCATTAAGGATCTGAGTTAATGTATCCATGTTTGAATCGTATGACCTAATGTTTAGCTCCCGATTTCGGGGTTTTTGTTACTCGATTGTAGTATTTGGTTTGATTCCATTGAGAGTTCAAACCTAGCGAGTGAAAACTGAAAACCCATTAGAATCTGTTGAGTTTTTCATGTCTGTAATGGTGGGTGATTTTTTATTTTTTTATTTAGCAGATATATTCCATTTTGAATCCGTTGATCCGGCAAGCGGCGTGCTTCTCTGAGAAATACTAGTAGTACTCCTACCAATTAATTAATCCTTTTGTTTATCACATTATTATTTTTTTTTGGACAAAACTGTTTATCACATTATTAAAGCAATATGATTGATTTAATTCATAGACAATCCTAAAATACTCCCTCCATCGTTTCGTCCAAAATAAATCGGGATAATATATATTTTGAGATATAATTTAATATAATTTAATATAATTTTTATAAAATTATTATAAAATATTAATGATAGATTAAATTATGAATTTTAATAATGAATCAGTTTAAGATTTTTTTAATATTATTAGAAATAAGGACAGAGCATATTGAAGTGTCTGTCATCGTGATTTATTTGGGATGAAATGAGTATTTATTTTTTGTTTTAAAATAAATGAAATTTTTTTAATCTTTTATCATTAAAAAACTCAAATTGATCTCATCTTTTACATGTTATATTCCATCCGTTCCAAACTTTTTACATCTTTTCCTAATCAGTCGATCCCAAATTATTTGTAACATTTTCGTATGAGGATAGTATTAATATATGATTAGGAGTTAAAATAGATGAAGAGAGAATATTATGTGATTGAGAATTAGAATGAGAAAAAAAATAAGATAAATTTAATTTTACGTATATAAAATATATGTTGCAAAAATTATGAAACGAAGGAAATAGCATGAATGTTTTGGGTGTTTTTGAGATCCTTTGAATGCTTTATTTTAAAGATTATGTGAAAATAATCCAGTAATTAATACTCCATCCGTTCTAATTTACATGTAAAATTTTTGATTCAATATAGGATTTTATGTATATGTTGAATTTTTATAAAAATTTAATTAAAAAATATTTTTTTATAATAATGAAATTATTATAACAATTGAAAAAAACGTAATGAATATATTATTATATTAATTGATTTGATTTTTTTATATTAAAAATTTATAAAAATAGAAAAAATTATAAATATGTTAGGACTAAAAAATGTTATAAATATTACGGACAGAAAAGCGTGCGCATCGAGGCGATCATTTAATGATGACTCTATAGATGCATCACAATACAGTCTCATCAGTAAAGCTATGTGCAATCGGAGAGGGATCACCTACTGTACAAATTGTACAACAAGGGGTTGTTTTAACATCTTAGTCATCCAAAACCCCAAAAAAAAAAAAAAAAAAAAAGGAGAAAAAGACTTGTAAAGGGATTTATAGCATTTTTGACCGTCGGATTCTGTGCTGTCTCAATAATGGACAATCAATAATCCAAATCCGCGACAATCAGCTGGTTTGCAGTGTGATTCATAAAACATAATAAATTAGTATTCTTTTTTTTCTATATAAATTATAATATTTATTAAATTAAATTGTTTAATATAAATTATAATATTTTTTTATTTAATAATTTTTTTCATATAAAATTATAAAACTATCCTATTTTATATCATATCAATCTACCTCATCACAATTTCTTTTTCTTTTTTTTTCTTGACTTCTTTTTCTCATATATTCACAAGGACAATTCAATCAGTTCTTATAAGTTCAACACATACATAAATTATTGTGTCAGATCAATCACCTGTAATTTAGGTGAGATGACAGAGGACATATTTCACATATATGTGGTTTTTTTTGGATTTTTTTTTCCATAATATACTCGAGAAATAATCCAGCTTGATAAAGCGATCGTTGTAACCAATTGTCTGTAGCCGCTGTAGTCCCTCAACAGCCATCGGAGTAAGGCTTACTCGATTCTCTTATAAGTCACACACTCTGATAAAAATATCATCGCAGCCTAAAGTTTACATTACATATGAATGATAAGCTTAGGAAATCTGAGCACTAGGATAAGATCCTGTGAAGTACATCTGAGGAAATAGGAGGACTTGAAGTAACAAGCTGGCGTTGCCACAATTAGGACAAACCCAAATCACCAGACTTGTCCAACGAAATTAAGGCATTGACCAACTAATGGTCCACCCTCGAATGGACCATTTGAGCGAGACCCTTTTTGCCCCTCGCCCTATTTGTATCTCTATATTCATCTATAGATATAGATAGCTCTTCTACGTTTTGTAGTGGTAGGTATCTATCTTCAAAAGAACAAAACGTGTATCTTTACTCATAATTTTATGGGACAAAACGTACTACTTTTAGAAAAGGCAGTTCAAGTATTATGAATCCACTAGGAAATATACTCTGAAATTATTGAATAAGTCCAAATATGTTTTGGTTTCAACAATTTATCATCATTAGAGAAGTATAGATCGGTATAGATCTTCGGTTTATGGATATCTCGTATAGCACAAAGAGTAGTGTCTAACTACATTCCTTGTGGAGGTTCGGTACTTGGCTTACATTGCAAATTATCATGATAACAACTACCATGTCGTGTGTAGGTTAGTACTAACTTAATTCATCTCAATAGTCCTGATGCTGAAAGGAACAGACACACAAGTACGTCGATAATACCCATTCCATCTTTTGCTCGTTACCTTCTTTCGTTAAGATAGACTTCGGCATGCATATGTTTTTGTTCTTGTTGTCGTGTGTGGTAACTAAGCTCATGGACCGCGATACTAAGATCTCTAATGCGCAGATTGCAGGAACTAGTTCAGGACTGGCCTTTTATAGACCACCGAACCAAACAACCTCATGCACACAAAGTTTACATATGTCCTGTGAAATTCAGGACGTTACAAATAACAGATAGAATTTGTGTGGTGAGGGGATGAAGTTAGATGATGATCTGACCACTCAACAAAAATATGGAATCCCCGCAGAGAAGGCAATGTGCCATATGAATCAAAACAGAGTTCTGGCCTACTTCGGAATTTTATATTATATTCGTATTCAACTCCTTAAGTGGCTGTTGTCACTAACATTGTCTTCATCGATGATAACCCAAACATAACTTTGTTCGTTACCAGTTTCAATCCTTAAACAGCATTTGTCCAGAAAGATATCATATCACTTAAGTTATAGCACAAACGAAAAGGATGTTGTGTTCAGGGTTGATATCCTTTCGTCATATGAATGGGATCTAAATATGGTATGGACTACAAATAAGAATGATACGCGAAGCCTCATTTGTCACGCGACATATATTCTACTGTCATATGGCCATACATTGACGAGCATGTGCAAAACAGACGCATATTGACACGATCCTAACAGCATATATACCTTATCACAAACTCAAGGTTGCAAACAATGGAATGATGATGCTAGAAGATGGACAAGCAAATCTTGTGACTCTTACTGGCTGATTAGAAACTCAACAGAATCTGCTGATTGCTATATCCACTTATGCAAAGTTGAGTCTGTTTAGTGTTGGAAGTGATATAAAGGTTTGATGCAAACCAAAAAGTGAGACGCTTTGTCTAATAGACATATTCCACTGATGCTTGCTTGCTTCTTTTCGTTTTCGTTGTTTCTTTCTCACACACAGGAAACCTTTGATTTCTAAAGTGCGAGGGACTAATATGCTTTTGGAGATGATCGCTTTGTTTTAGATGTTCAACTCATCATTACTAATTTTAGCGCTGCCTATTATCACTGATTCACTCGCTATTCACTAATTCGACCAGCCCATATATTTCGTTTCTGGATCTACACATAATTATCTTGCTTTTGGTACATCTTTTCTTTCTTTCTTTCTTTCTTTCTTTCTTTTTTTTTTCCCTGATATGAAACTGATAATACATTGACAAAGCAGATCCTCACACAGGATTCAGTTCACAGTATCGACACAAAAATAAGTTAACAGACACTCAAAATTAAAACAGAAATAGACTTGATCCACTCTAAAGACCAGACTGCCAACAAACACAACCATCTACAAACTCTCCCTCAACATCGCTGTCACGAACGGGTCAGTTAATAATAAACACAAACAATAATAAGTGCACAAAAATAAATGAGACAAAGAATTTTACATGGAAACCCTTACGGGAGAAAACCACGGGCGGTCGCCGACGACGAAGAATCCACTAACAAAAGGAGGAAATATAAAAGGAGCTACACTCAAAATATTGAGAATCTCACAATAAGGGATAGAGATAATAATCTCTAAAACAAATCCCTTAAACGCTCAATATATTTTTGTGGGTATAAATAAACAGTGACTTCTCCCTTTTTTTTATATTTCTATCCTCCACTTTCCCAAAACCTCTCTGCCTCCCTGCGCTCTTCTCTTTGCTCATCTCCTCTTTCTCCTTCAAACTCTTCCTCTCCTTGTCTCTAATCTCCGCGGCTCTCTACCTGATTTTCCTTTCAAACATCTCCCGTATTTATAGCAAAGGAAGAATGTGACGTGTAAGTTTTCTCTGCCTGATAAAGACAAAGACGGCTGGATGAGGATAAAGACGGCAGCGGCTAGGTGAGGACAAAGGCGACGGCGGCTAGTGGTGGCGGCGGCTGGTCAAAGGCGGTGGCGTGCTTTGAGTCACCATCAACAATCGCCACCAGCTCCCACCAAGCATGCTGCCAGACATATACTTAGTTGTTTCGCTACCAAGCCTTGAGCAAAAAACATAGCTGAATAATGATCAACTCACTAAGATCACTACACCTTGGTCTTTCGCAACACAAAAATTTTGGCCATTACGCTCACACCAAATATTTCAGCTCACTGGGAAATATAATTAGATCCAGACTCATTATGCCTATCAAGGTCGCTGGCATAACAAATTCGGCTCCCCCCCAAAGATAACACGCACACCTAAATTCCTAATCTTGCTTTTGGTACATAATATTGTTGGGAAAAGTCGGTGTGTGGTGTAGCGAAAATTGCCCAACACTTTTTCCTCGTTGCGCAAAATATCCATTAAAGAGGGATTACAAATATCATCCCTAGACTGTGCTAGGGGATTACAATCACCAGGATAACTCTCACTAATTTTTCTTCTCTAACGGAATAAAATTAT
>JAOVYX010021561.1:0-44581 GCA_035668315.1 Drosera spatulata
CTTAATCTTCATATTTGTAATAGTTCTTTATAGTGACTAAAGAAACATAAACAATATTGGGACCGTCCCTGTGGGTTCGACCCTTACTTCCACTACTTTATTAATTGTCTATTCTTAGAGTGAAAGTGAATGCATATAAATTCTAATTTGACGTGCTTGCGATAACACGCATCAGTATGACTAAGGGTAACCCAGTCCCAGATCCCTTTTGGGTAGTGGAACCATCGGTGTAAAGATTCCAAACTGATTTGTCGGGTTTCTCTTCCCCGGTTCCTTCCAAATCGGGATCTACCAGGAACATGCTTTTAACCAAGAAATTGGCTAGGGCTTATGCCGTGATAATCGTTCAATGCTCATAGGTGATTTCATATTCGCTCAGTTCCATCGACATTTGATTAGTCTTCCA
Organism: Drosera spatulata; assembly: GCA_035668315.1. Classification (NCBI taxonomy): domain Eukaryota; kingdom Viridiplantae; phylum Streptophyta; class Magnoliopsida; order Caryophyllales; family Droseraceae; genus Drosera; species Drosera spatulata. Next base: position 407 of record JAOVYX010021561.1, read on the forward strand.
GAAACCTCAGCTTTTGTACCACTGTCTCAAGGATTGGTCAGTGACCACTAGAACGGGATGGGCTTAGAAGTATGGCCATAGTTTTCAGACAGCGGTGAGCAGTGCCAGCTTCTCAATTTTGGAGTATCGGGTTTCTGCGTTGCAGAGTATTTTCCTAACAAAATAGACCGATTTCTGATTTCTGTGTTCAATTCGGAGCAAAACGATCAAAACCGCATCGGGGAATATTGCCATGTATATATAAAGCTTTTCTCTGATTACCGATTTTATAAGGAGGGGAATTTACCATAAAAATTCTTTGTGCATGATCAAGCCTTTTGGCACTCCAGTGTCCATTCTAGGTTGACTGATGCCCCCCTCAGGGCTTTGAAGAAGAGTAGTACACTCTTTGACCCCCAAGAAAGGGATCTCCCGAGTGCAGCTAAACAACCATGAGCCTTTGAATTTCATTCTTTGTTTGTGGGGGTTTTATGTTAAGGACGATTTGCAATTTTGTCAGGTTTGTTTCTATTTCTCGTCTTGTGATCAGTACCCTAAGAACTTTCTCGATCCGACCTTGAAAGAACATCTGGCTGGGTTGAGTGGCACCTCATAATCACTGAGGACTCCAAAGATCTTTCCGAGGTCTTTGGTGTATTCCCATGGTTCCACTGACTTGGTCAACATATCATCAGCATAGACTTCCATGATGCTTCCCAACAAAGGGTTGAAGGCATCGTTGACCAGCCTTTGATAGGTTACTCCCACATTCTTGAGCCAAAAGAGCATGACTTTGTAACAATAAGTCACTCCTTCTGTATTGAACGAGGTCTTTTTTCCATCCTCTGGGCCATCTAGATCTGGTTATATCCTGAGAAGACATCCATGAACGACAATAACTTGTATCCTGAGGTGGAGTCAACGAGTTGATCAATCCGGGGTAGAGGATAGCAATCCTTTGGATAGGTCCGAATTAGATCGGTGAAGTTGACACATATTCATCATTTTTCGTTTGTCTTTTTTACCCTGACCATGTTTTCCAGTCAATCCAGGTATGAAACTTCCCTTATGAAGCCAGCCCTTAATAACTTCTCGATTTTCTCAGCAATCGCTTTGTCTATTTCGGGGGCGAAGTTTCTTTTCCATTCCTTGACCAGTTTTACATCGGGATCGACACAAAGTCGCTGCCCTCGGATCTAATCCTGGCATATCTTCGGGTCCCCAGGCAAAGATGTCTGAATTCTCCCTAAGGAACTGTATGAGTGCCCCTCAGTCTGGTTTATTAAGGGAGGTCCCGATTTGAAAAAACTTTTTCTTTTCCCCGTCTCGTAGTGGGATGTTGTCGAGCTCCTCCAGCGGTTCTGGGCTTTCAGTTTGATATCGAGGATCGAGGTGTAGGGGGAAGGCTCCCCGAACTTTGGATACCTTTTTTCTTCATGATGGCTTCGTAACACCTTTTGGACTCTTTCTGGCTTCTCTTCATAACCCCTTCATCAAAGGGAGTCGAAAACTTCAACGTCATGTAGCATAGTGAGATCACCGCTTTCAGTCCTACTAGGATAGGTCTCCCAATTATCCCATTATATGAAGAAGGGAGATCCACCACTAAAAAGTCGGTCATTCTAGAGGAGCTCCTTTTAGTGGTCTTGTCACCGAATTTCATTAGCAGGGTGATATACCCTTTCAGGTAGACAAACACTCCCATGAATCCGACCAAGGGGGTTTTGAAGGGTTTCAAGTGCTTGTCACTCATTCCCATTTTTTTATAGGCCTTGTAGTAGAGGATGTCCGAGGATAACCCGATGTCAATCAGGACCCTTTCTACATCTAACTCCCCGATGTGTAGTGTTAGGACCAACGATTCATCATGTGGGAAGGTGATACCCGTCCTATTTTCGGGCATGATCTCGACATGTTGGTTAGTGAAGACTATTGATGTATTCGTTGGTGAAGACCCTCGCCATTTCCTCGAAAGACAAAATGGAACCTTGACATAGTGAATTGAACCAAACCCGGGCAGGTCTAGGAAGGGTAGTCCGAAAAGCTTTGTAAATAATTGCATCCTCAGCCCCACTCAGGTTCATAGAAGTCCAAAAGATCTACACATGCTCAAATGGATCCCTGGTTTCATCGTAGGGCTTGTAACCGGGCATCTTGAACCTTTCTGGGGGCACCTTTCAATTGAACTCCTTGGTAAAAGGTGTCTTCATCCTCAGATCGGTGTTGCCTCTTGTCGCTTTTGAATCAAGAGATGCCTCCCTCATCATTCAGAAAAGCTTTTCGACCTTCCTCTCCAGGTTCTCAGTTTTCCCTAGAAGGTTTTGGCTCTTCTTGCTCACGAGACCGCCTCCCCGATACCTTGGAGTTGATGAGACTCCAAAAGTCTTCCTTAATATGTCGGTCTGACTTTCCTTGCCCTTCAGCCATAGCCCTATTCTGTTCTTCCACCACCATTCGGTTCCAGTTTAACTAATGTCGGAGGTCTCCGGGCAGTGAGACATCGGGAGGAGGGAACCTTACATTGGGGACTGGGTTATCATTCCAGTTTTTAAGTCCTACCCCCTTTCGGGAGGCAGCCTTTGATTTATGAGATCAGTTATTGTTCTCATGAGGATGAGATACTGGATCTCGATTTGAGCTTGGAGTGAGTCCAATATCTCGATAGTGACTAGACCAGGGGGTTGGGGTCCTTGAACCTCTTCATCCCGACCTGCTGCTACCCTGGTCATATTTGTCGACCTAGGTGGGAAATCGAGCTAGATTTGGTTAGTGCTTTGGGTTTGTTCGGTGTTTATAGTATTATGGCTCTTTTGAATCATCAAACCAAGCCCCACGATGGGCGTTAAAGTGTTTGTATTGAAATCGGATAAGGGGCCTGGCTTTATAACCCCATGCATTTATGTGTTGGTATTTTATTGTTGGGTCCTGATCAATACTCACTTCGCCTACAATCATACCAGAAACAACGAACCAGTCAGTCAAGCCCGAGGAGTTTGTCAATACATAACCTGCAGCCAATCATCAAATTTCATTTGGCCAATTTTAAATTTTTTTTTAGCACAATCTTTGTGAATTATATAATTGAAGATTTCATGGAAAAGGGTAAGGTTCTGTTTGTGACGTATCTGATGAAAGGATCCTTCAAGGATGAGATGGGCACTCATCAAATCCCCCAGCTCACCAACTAAATGTGTGCCCTGTACTCCATTAACGGGTCAGTTAGAACTTATTGTTGTAAGCATCCAGGAGGTAATACTGGGGAAATAAGCATACCTCAACAAAAAAAAAGAAAAAAAAAAAAAAAGCAATCTCAAGTTGAATAGTTTCTACTATAGCCCAAACCCGAGGTTTGGTAGGAGAATATAAAGAAGATTTACACACAGACAAGCTAGTTTATGCCGCCTTGATGTCCATCCCCATGAGTGCCATGAAAAATTTGATGATGCTAGATCAAGACACACAACAATAAGAACACACGAATTTAACATGGGAAATCCGAGCACCGAGAAAAAAATCCCACAAGAACACCACCACATACTGTAATAGCAAAGCACTATGTGAAGAGAAGATTACAAAGTGTATCAGATCGTATTACATCCCAACTCAAAACCTAAAAACTGGTATGGACGTAAAATAACATGAGTGTATTTATAGACCCATAAAAGATATGATTATAATAAATCTAATCTCGTAGTTGTGACCCATGGCACGGCCAGTGCCCCTTTGTGCATATCCTGCCACGGGCGTACTCAATAGCACAAAGTTGTTGGGCGGCACAGCCCGTGCCATGCTACAAATGTTCATTCTTCAGTGTTTGATGCACCCACGATATTACATCATATTAGATATATCATTTTATCTACCGGACTTCGTACTTGGTGAGTATAGACCATATCCGTCGTGGATGGAAAGTAGTCGACGACCTCAACATGCCATGGATGTTAAAGGAACCAAAAGCATACATAGTGAAGAATCCTTCGAAATTTAATACACTAGTATGATCGTGCGGGAAATGTCATAATCTTATTAGTGACAAACTATTCATAAGTTGGTTATTGATTGTTTATTATAACTACTTAGCATGATATCGTCAATATTTTGTTTGCTATCGAGAATATTTAATGGATTCTCGAAATATATACAATCCATGATTCTTACCCCTTAGGCAAAACGACTTCAAAGTTTATATGCCTAGGCACTAAGGCGCGTGCCTTAAATCAACGCACAAGGCACGCGTAGGTACACTAGTATATAATTTATAATATTTTTCCTTAAAAAAATTTTTTTCTATAAGTAACATCTACCACTGATTTTTAAAATTGACACGAATTGTATTCAAGTTCAAAAAAAAAAAAAAAATCTGATATCTAAAAATAGATCATATTTGTTAGATTTTAAGGAAACAAATAAAACATATAAGAAAAGGGATCGGTTAAGAAATTCAATCGTCATATCCCTTGAAGTGCTTGTTGGAACTTGGAAGCCATTCATCGTCCTACGGCAAGTCGACAACAAATTTTATAAAACAAGGTATGATTCTACCTCCTATCTTCTCTTAATCTTTTTCTTTTGCTTTCAAACCTTAGTTTCTCACTATTTTTCCTCTGATTGTATTCTTCTTTTGCATTTAGAAATGGGTGATGATGGAGCCTCGTCTAAAAAGGATCCTGGTTGGAAGTACTTCATCCTAATAACAAGAATGATCTCGTTTGTGATTGGTGTGGGAAAGTCACAAACGCAGGAATATTTCGAGCAAAACAACATTTAGTTGGTGGATTTCGCAATGCAAAAGGATGTACTAAATGTCCACCTGCTGTCAGAGACAAGATAAGAAACTACATATTGTAGAAAAAAGAAGAAAATCAAAATGAAAGCCAGAATGTCCCCTAGACATGGAGGATATTGGATTTGACGATGATGAAGTAGAAGAGGATGATAAGGTAAACCACAATGGGAAAAGATCATTATTCTCAACTGGTAGCGGCAGTAGCATTAATACTACAAAACCGTCACACTAGCATTATTCTCAAAAGCAGCAGAAAACGATTGGTCCTTTGAATACTTTTTTCAGAAGTGTTCCAAAGAAAAGTTCCAAAGCTAAGCAGCAAACCATCAATGAAGTTTGTAGAAACAACTTGAGAAATAAGACTTGTACAGCCTAAGCTAGATGATTTTAGGATGCAGGAGTACCACTTAATGTTGTAAATCACGAAAGCTTTCATGAAGCGATTGAAGTCATAGGGCAGTTTGGTCCGAATCTAAAGCCGCCATCTTATTATGAGGTGAGAGTTCCTTTAGTTAGGAATTTTTCTTCACGATTGAGATTAGTCATAACGGTGAAAATTTTTTTAAAACTATTTTTATTTTTAAAATTTCCTAATAATTTAATCTTCACCATCCATTAATCCCAAACAACACATAATGCTATCATCATATTTCCTTTCCTCTTTTTTTATACATATACATTAATGGAACATATGTAAAAAACAAAAGTGTCATTGTAAATCAAATAGATGAACAAATAAAAGAAAAAATAAAAAGTCATTGTAAATTAATTAGGTTAAATATGATCATAAATATGTACTCTCTCCGTTCCAAATAAATTACGAAGAGTTGACTTGTCACGATTATTAAAAGATTCATTAACTTTATGGGTGTGTATCAAAATGTCCCTTATAATAGTAGAAGGAAAAAGTGAGGATTATGAGTGGAAAGAGAAAAAAAATAATTGATATAAAAGATGATATGATATAAAATAGGGATATTTTGAACTCTTCAACCCAAAAAAATACATTATGTACATAAGAAAATATTATTGACAACTACATATATCTATTTTAAATTATATAGAAATCTTATTTGAGAATTCTATGTCGTGATGGTGTTCAACTATTTTATTAGTTATTATCTTCGCATGATGTTATAATAATGAAACAAATATATAACAATATTGGAAGAATATATATGAGATAATAAAAAGACATTACAAATTAAGTACATTAAATATAAATCATAAATATTATGTCATTGATGCAATACCGTAACACTTGGTACCAAAGTAAAGCAAACTTTGATTCTCAAAAAGGTTAAATTAGCTTTATATATATATAGATATATAGATATACCAAGTTTAGTTGATCATATATTTATTACATCTAACTTATTTACATCTAATTATCAAAAAAAGTAATTAGTAAATCCATATCCAATGTTAAACATCCAAACCACTTAACTATCAAAACATCTACAACACCATCTTTTTTCTCCTTTTTTAATGTTTGTGTAACTCTCTAAATAAAGTTCAATAATCGAAGGAGATTTAGGATTATGATTTTGGGATCGGTGTCATCATCCGGTCATCATCTACAATACCAATTTTTGGGATCGGTGTCATCATTTGGTCATCCATAAGATCATGTTCTCAATATGATTGTCAAGTTATATTTAATGTTTTGTATTCAATTTATATATCAATGTGGTTTATATGTTAACCACATCATCCCATATTTATGGCTTTAGACTTAATATAATAAATTTGCAATGATCATTTATAATCTCTTTTTTTTTTATTGTCGTGTATATTTCATTACTACAACATCATTATTAAACAATAGTTTTTAAATTTATAAAAAAAACTATTAAAAAAGTTCTACGTTATCACGACATAAAACTCTAAATTTTTTTAGATTTTCATTATAATTTAAAATAGATGTATGTAGTCGTCAATATTATTTTCTACGTTAAAAAAGGAATTACAGAAATAATATAACTATTCGGGTTAAAGACTTGTCAATCAATCAATTATAAATATATGATGCTAGAGAGTGATTAGTCATTGGATATGGTTAGTCATTGGGTTTGGTTATTCAGTCATTGGTTTATCACTATTGATTAGTTAATTTTTTGGTTTTGGTTAGTTATGGATTAGACATTTATTTGTTTTTTGGTGATTGGTTAATCCTTGGTTTTGGTAAGTCTTTTTTTTTTTTTTTTTTTTATTATTGGTTTTGATTAGTTAATTTTTTCGGTCATCATGCTGTTGTTTCGTTATCTTGATCGGTTATTAGTTTTAGATAGTCATGACTAACAACCGGTTAGACATTTGATTTTGGTTAGAGATTTGATTTTGATTAGTCATATATTCTATCATAAATATAAATATATAATGAAATTAATGGTTTTGATTTGGTCAATCATGGTCAGTTTGGTCAATCATACTCACACCATTTATTTCTTTCATGTATGTGTTTCACATAATTGACCCCACTTGATGGGATAAAGACTTGATTTGATGTTTATTTGTTTCACATAATTTTATTTGTTCATTTTCTTTTCAACTTATACATAGCACCAAAAATCTTTAAAATTTCACGTTGTTTTATATTCCTTTCTATCATTTCATCTAAAAACACATATTTAACTATTTATCACAAAATATATTCAATTCTTTGATTTAATATATAATTAAATTACTTATCAAGTTATCATGCTTTCATGATGTGAAGAAACCATTAACTTTCATTTGATACTTAAAAATCGATTATCTCTGATCCGTAAAGTATCCGATACTCAAACTTTCGACGATCTTATTCAATCTCATATGAAAGTTCGACAAAACTTAGAATCTATTGATTTTTATATCTTCTCTAATATGGAAACAAATCATAGCGCATATATCATTTTTTTCAGAATAGTAACATTTATATATGAGTAAGAAATTTAGTAATATATAATGCTAGAGATTGGTTAGTCATTTGATTTTGGTTAGTCATTGATTAGTCATCGTAGTTGGTTATAATTTTGGTTAGTCAACTTGACTAGGTTGATCATGGGTTTGGTCTTGGTTAGTCATCTTGATCGGTTATAATTTTCATGAGTCATCTTGGTCCGTCATGATTTTGGTTATTCACGATCCCATCAAGAAGTTTTGGTTAGCCACCTCAGTCGATCACAGTTTTTGTTAGTTATCTTGATCGGTCATGATTTTGGTTAGCCACGGTCTCATAAAGAATAGTTAGTCATTTCGATCAATCATGATTTTAGTTAGTCACCTTGATCGGTTATGATTTTGCCTAGTCAACTTGATCGGTTTTGATTTTGATTAGTCATGTCTCACAAACAAAAATAGCACATGATTAGGTGGATTTATATTGATCCAACGAAAATCATTAATCTAAATTCTAACCATTGTTTTCAATCATAAATTATAATATATAATGACAAAATGCTTTTCTCTTTGGCCTATCACGGGTTTGGTAGGTGATGATCTTGGTAAGTCACATACTCATAAGTCCACCAACCAAACCCTCCTCATATTTATATATCTAGTAATTTGGAACTTGTTGTTTCTTCACAATCATTATCGAGTAATATAAGACTATTACTTGTTGGTACATATCTATTTTCTGACGTACATGCTTTATACTTGTTGGTAATTTGATTCCTGAGGATATATGTTAAACTTTTCAGGCCTACTCTCGTTTGCATTTGCAGTGGTGGATCCGGAGAGCAAGGAGAGGTGAGAATAGTTTCTTTCAGAGTTAAGCAAAGTGCTTTACGAGGAATCTCAAATCAATTTCCTTTCCGATTATAACCCTGGAATATTAGATGTGCCTTCCCAAGGATTTTTCCAAATGATTATCATTTTCTCTATTTCCATCACCTGAAGCAGAATCTTCACGCAAAGTACAGTGGTACAACATATCCCTCGTCATTCAGGATCTCGAGGATCCGTTTAGTTGTTGTGCCAAAGCCCCCTCACAATAGGAGTACTATTGTTTGCTCAGTGATCTCAAGTCCCAAGGAGGTCCAATTATGGAGAGTTCTCTACAAGGGTTGTTGCTCAAGAATTGGACCAACTCATTTGGCAGAGTGCGACGTTATGGGGAGTTTACGTCTAATGCTGCGAAGTTTTTCAATGTATGGCTGCTTGACGTAAAGGAGCTACCGATCGCTCAGATGATAGATGGGATACATCTAAAGTCGATGGTTTGATTTGATAAACAAAGGAATAAGTCAAACAAGTGGAGTGGGGATACGTATCCCAAAATAATGAAAACGATGAACAAACACTTCAGTCTATCACATACGCTGAAAGTGACGAGGTGTTTGACGACTAGTAAGTCGCGTCAGGACGCAAGCGTGCATGTTGTGTAACAAGTAATAAGTGAGTAAAAGATATCATTCCCACGAGGATCTAGTATTCTAGCAATCGAAGTATGGTAGCTAACCTTGGGTCAAAGAAAATCGAGTATGGATGGGTTTGAATGTAAAACTATTTCTACTAACTAAATAGCTAAATGAGATTACCTACCTTGAATAGAGTCGAGTCTAAGATCGGGAGAAAAGAGGGGTTGTGATGTCTTCTTCGGGTTGTGTGTACAAATTGTTGATCTAATCGTTTCAAGGTGATCTCAATCGGATCCTAAGGTGAAGTCTAAGCTCTCTCGAGTCATAAACTTACGCTAGCACGACGATGCCTCTAGCATCGTTCGATGAAAGACCGTTATGTCTAACTAGTCTAAGCTCGGTTTCCCCTTAATGATTCACACGTCATGCTTATAACCTCTCGGTCATGCATTCAATGTGCGGGTGAATGGCCATGGTCCGATACCTACCTATCCTTCCGGAATCAATACATATCCTAGTTCATACGATGAGCGATCAAGTCATCGAAGAATTAAGCATAACCATAAACCTAGATCGTAATCCAAATCAACTAGATCTACAACAATCGCAACATTCCTCACAACCTTCCAACTATCACAACCCCCACAAGGAGTTTACCTAATCATGGAGAGATCAAGACAGATCATGAAACACCTCATAAGCATGATGATCATCATCAATAATAATAAGAATAAAGATCACAATTCAACCAAAATGAGATAAAACAAGCGAAATTACAAAGTAATTTGATAGATCCAATCAAGATCCTCTTGTTTCCAAGCACAATTCCCCATCAAAAAATCTTCCAAAATGAAGTCCAAACCCTAAGCAAATTAGTATTAATCTCGCACAAAGTGTTCTTCTCTCCCAAAGATAAGCCTAAGGGGTCTTTTTATACTTAATTCGATGGGGGATTTCATCGACACGCGCTCGGGCGCAGGATACAGAAGTGCTCGGGCGCTTCATAGTGATTTTCGAATTGGAACAAGGCTTAGCGCCCGGGATTGGAAGAACAAGGCGCCCGAGCGCTTTATATTCTGTGTCCTATGGCTTCAAAACCACTTCGTTCCTCCATCCTTCGATCCGTTAAGCTCGTAGCTCGATCATTCTTCCTTGATACGTCTTTGATTGTCCATGTAATATCCGTTTTACCTACAAAAAACATCAACACGCATCAAAGCTCACTCATGTACAAAAACCAGACTAAAATCTCAAGATTTTCATGCAAAGACGCTTAGATATATGACAAAAGTAGGATCAAAGGATGAATGACACAAGCCAAACACGAGGTCCAACCCTTTCATTTTTGAGGTGATGTCGGAGCCATCTGCAAGTGTAAAATTGAATCTCATATCATGTTCGTGCTAAGAATGGCAACTAAAATGGGTTTCCCTACATTCATGTTGCTGCTGTGGTTGTGCATTACAAGTTGCCTATAAAAGAAACACTCGATCCTTACTTTTCTATATCCTAGTACAAAAAGTGTTATGACTTATGCATCTATCCCATTCCATCATCCCTTGTGACAGATTCTTTAGTCCTAAATGAAGAAATTGTTCTCCCTCTATCATCAAGCAAACAGCCTGGGCGTTTAAGGAAGTGGAGGTTTAGATCCACAGGTGAGGTAGTACAGAGAATCAAATGTTCAAGGTGCGGCAGAATTGGACGACATAATCGTCCGTCATGTAGGGAACCCTTATCATAGATTAAGACTTATCATGTATTATCCTTGCAATACTCTACTTTTTGTTATCCATTGTTTATTATTTTTGTCAATCAATTGTTCTCCATGAAAGGATAACTAAAATTATCTTGAGTATCACCATATCAGTCATTTTTTGCATACGTATTCAACAGGTATATGTACTACCTTTCAACCAGACGCAATATTCCACTGTCTATTACTCTCATTCATGCTCAACATCGAATTCCCTTTAACGTAAGCAAATCTTGTCAGAATGAACTATTAACTAGTAATTGTGCATTATGCAAGATGAAATGCTTTGAATTATGAGAAAACATGTAATGATAGAGTGTAGATCAGAATGTAGTACTACAGTTCTAATGTGCCGTACAATATTCATTGTCTTGATGTACTATAAGCTTTAAATTGTAGGACATATCAAGAGTTGGTGTAATTCGACTGCATTTCGTTGTAGTACTCTCATACATGCTCAACATCATCGTAGAAAAAAAAAACACTTCATTAAAGTAAAATAAATTCGATTGTACGCAGCCAAACTACAACGAAATGGTACTTGTGCCAAAATGGCATTCGAATTCTAGTTGAATTAACAAGTACAGATTAAGATACGGATTGACAACATCATAATTGTTTCTACATCTCGTAGTTTGCAATAAACAACGAAATCAATTATGCTCTAAATCTCCTGGCATCTTCAAGTGTTGCTTCATAAACCATATCCTTGTCATTGCAAATAATGTCGAGCAAGAGACACAATTATCTCGTAAGTCAACCGATGGAGAGTGCTGTTAAGACCGTTTAGAGTTTCTGTTGTAATATGTCAGGCTGGTATTGAATTGTGACGGTGTTTCTTTGACATATTTATCACAGAGCCGTTCTTTTGTATGCTCAAAAGCTCTGCCATCCACACAATTCATCTGTTACCAATAACAGAGTTTGTAATGTGATTCAATGTTTCAAAAAAGAATATACATAAGTTGATGAAACTGTCTTACTATTTTTTTGTATTTTTTTTTTGTTTTTGTATTATTTTTTTTACGTCTTCTAAATATTTTTTTGAGGTATGAGACAGCGAATTATAATGCGTCCATTTCCCACTCTCCGAGTTGAAGGCCAATAGCGTCCAAAGAGTCAGAGTGGTTCCTTTGCTATTGTCCTTTGACAGCATACGGAATATGTGCCACACTCGATCAAAGTTCTCTTTGATAACCCTTTTTAGCCTCTTATCAGCAATTGTTGCATAAGATTTCAATGTCACATACGTCTGTAAATAAAAAACCAAAAATCATACTACAGTCAGAATCTGTCGCATAACTTTTTTTGTCCTGACGTACTACAAGTTATAGATGGTAAAACATGTCAAAAGATAGAGTTATTTGACTACGTTATCCAACACAGAGAAATATAGATCATAAACTGGTCCCTTAATATGATGTTGATGTACTTCCCAAAATATACGCATATACGTCAATCACTCTTGTCCATTTATCCAACTATCACAGTCATCATTCCCCTTGTCCATCCAAATGATATCCCAGTTTATACAATTGAACATATAATGGAATTAGGAAATTTTATGAATCATAACTGTAATCGAAGAAATAACGTTAATCGTACTATCAACTTATATCTCATTGTGCATGTCTAGTATTTTCTAAAATTTCTCGTTCATAACAAGAGGAAGGAACTCTAATGTATTCACCATTTCGCTCATCAATTGTTGCGATGGCTTCTTCTCCTTATTCTTACCAGATCCATAGGTGTAAAGGGGATCTCTTTTCTTTGTCCGATTCAGTTTCTTAATACTGGTCACCATCAATCGTGGTGTGTTGTTCGTCGCAGCATTTGGCTATATGATCTCGATATCTGACAATGCTTCATCAAGTTCCCTGCGATGTCCAAAACAGTGTAGTTTTTGTTCATCAAAATGAAAGTTGTATTGCATTTGAGAGGGGGTACTACAAACTTATCGTCGATTACAAGTCTACAACATGCTGCTTGAAGCATTTTCGTGCAGTTCTTCCGACAATGGGCCATCGTGATCTCTAAGATGTGCAAAACAATGGTTTTAGTGTGGAAAAATACAAGACATACTGTAATTGATAGAGGGATACTAAAAATTTACCCTTAATTATGCGACTACAACATGTTGCTTGTAGGTATTTCCTCCCTTTCTTCCGGCAATGTGCCATCGTGATCCCTTCGATGTGCAAAACAGGGGTTTAGTGTGGAAAAATGCAAGACGTATTGCAATGTAAAGAGGTGTACTAAAAACTTACCTCTAATTACACAGCTGCAATATGTTGTTTGAAGGTATTTCATTCCATTCTTCCGGCAATGTGTTGTCATTATCTCTACAATGTGAAAAACAGTGGTTTAGTTTAGAAAAATGCAAAATATACTGTAATTGGGAGAGGGGAACTAAAACTTATCCTTGATTGCAAAGCCGCATTATGGTTGAAGGTTTGCCCCCTAGTTCTTTCACGGAATCTCCTTCTAATGTCTTCTTTAACAAAAAATTCTCCACAAAATATTTGTGTAATTCTTCCCTCAGGTTCTTCAGTTCTTCTTGCTGTTTCGTGCATCCAGGATTGCTTCGATAACTAAATTTTCAACCTTCCATTTCATTTCCCCGGTCTCTCTCATACCCAACTCTAAGCTCTCAATGAGCACAACACGTTCCACCTGCGAAGATATCATTTCCTCAAACGATCTCTCCGATACTTCATTGCTTCTGTTCAAAGCTTCCATGAGTTTTTCATTTTCCTTTTTGAGATTGGTTGTTTGCTTAACCATCTTCTTTATTTTCACTTTCAAACCTCTAAGACTTTCTTGCTTGTCGTACAACTTTTCCTCAAGCTCTGCTATTTTCATTTCCACTCCTTTCGCCTCGTTCATTACACCAAGCCACTCCTTTACTTTCAAATTACCTAAACAACATCGAGCATCATTAATTTCTTAACTGCAATGAATATAACAAGCATACTTACGCTAAGAACAATATTGTTAAATTCGTAATTCTTACCATCTCTCCTTCCAGTCTGGAACCATCTATCTTTCTCTAAGGTCAATCGTAGATCTTTCATCTCTCGCTCATATGTGTATGACTTTTCTTCTACAATGGTATGCAAAATTTTCTCCTTTCCTCCTTGGTAGTCGTTAGCAACTTTTCAATATCTCGAAGCTGTTCCTCGTATTTCTCCATCTTGATTTCATGATAAGTCATATCATCGACGAGATTATCCGTTGGCTCTGCTTTATCTCCTTGACGATCTGTCCCATAGTTTTCAATCCTACTCCTTATGTTAGCATCATAACATTCAAGCTGAGAGAGGCACGGTTCTAACTATTGGAAGCCGTACTTGCCTCTTTCTTTGTCCGATGGTATAAGACGCGTCTTAATTATCTGCCAAGATAAAAATGACAATAGATTATAATATCAATATAGGTGGAGGTATACTCGCCAACCTGAGTTTGCTATAGATATTTCATGTAAATATAAGTACAGTAGTACTGTCTATAAAATGGAGTACAATGAAAACATTAACAAGTAAGTTGGCCATTGAAATATAAAGTTTTACACTCAAACTTCAAATAGAATACAACTTCTTGAAATTAATAGGATATGGTTCAGATTAACTTACATCTTTTGAGTCCTTGAATAAGGCATTCACATCTTTTGGCTTCTCAAACAACTCCCACCTTTCACATCTTGGGAACAATGTTTGTTTTCCCAAATTGGCCTTCATTGTATGCTCACAAAACAAGTACTATAAAACATAAACCAAATGAATTTCAATACCAACAGAAATAATACCAATAACAGGCTAAATTTGAACAAATGAGATTAAACAATACTTACTGGTAATGACGACACATATCCCGCTGCAAGGTTAGATGTATTACACTTGCTCTTCAACCAATCAACCAAGGTCGACCATATGCGTTCCGTCCACCTGAATATCTTCATCTGATTCAGATCCTCGACGTGGTTGATATAACTCCAATTCAGAGAGATCCTCCTCGTCGAAACAAAAACCTGTACCAGTAGGTATAACACCACAACCTTGTGACATCCTCATAATCTTCATCTTATACTCCGATAACAGCAACTTGTAAAGACTCCTTAATCTTGAGAGTCGTGAGCTCCCTATCCTTTCTTGAAATATTTCTATCCAAAAAAAAACCTTCTCAAAAAAAAATGTCGAATCTTCTTGGTGTTTCATATTCAAGTTGATTTCCTTTCCACCTTCCACGATCCGAAGAATGAGCTTCAGCTCCAATAAAGTAAGGGAACATGTTTGTCGTTGACATGAAACACTTCATGCCGAGGTAAATAGTTGCCAACAATGGGCTTAATCAGCAGATTGCTCTTCTTGCATATATCGGGCTTCAAGTTTTTACAGATTATGGCTTCCATAATACACCAAATGGTGTTTTTTCTCAAATGGACCTTGTGGTTCTCCTTGATGACTTGTGCGCTTATCGTCTCCACTGCTATTTTTAGATTCGATCGGCAATAACCTTCAGTGCTATCGTCTCCACTGCGTACAAATTTGAACAATAACATAATATATATGTCATCAAAGTAGTACACCCATACATTAAATAAGTTCTGTATTCACAATAGTTGTTACCCATCACACAGTCCGAATTCATCAAATTGAAATCATATTGAGCTTATACATATGAACCAAACCGCCATGTTAAGAAATAATTGCACAATTTTAGCTTCACCGGGATAGTACGCCAATGTGTAGTTGCTACCGTTTCTAATTGGTTTTCAATTTTTTTACGCATGCATGTAGATGTAACTCGTTTGCAAGACAAAATTCACCCAATTAAAATCAAATCTAGCATATATATATAGAGAGGAAATCAAATCCTAATTACATATTTTTGCCTTCCTTTGTTCGTTTTGCAACCACCATTCTCGATTTTATCCCCTATTTCTTCCCTTTTCCGGTTACAACAGTCAAAAGACCCCATTGAACTCTCTCCAACACATGATTCGTGTTGTAAGGTAGGATTTTTTATTTTGGACCAAATTTAGGTTGATTGTATTTAGTTCTAGTTCTAGAGAATGTTAATGGTGTTGTGTATCTATAGAAGAAAATGACTCTATAGGTAATTAACTCTTATTTTATCACCTGTTTACCTTCTTATTTCATTTCAAATATGTTTGAGTGCTTTAATAAATATAAATTAATATGTTACTAATGAGTTTCAAATCTAAAGATATTTTCTTAATGTGTGCACTATCGATAAAAACTGAGAAAATGACGGAGGTAACAAAAAAAAAACAAATTATTAGGCAAAACATAAAAGCCAAAAAGATACACACATATATAATATATGATATATATATATATATATATATCAAAGCCCACACGAGTGGAAGGTTAGTTTTGTATGAATCAAAGATCATTGAAAAACTTTTCAACCAAGATAAAAGAAAAATAGATTCAAAACAAATGAGTTGTGATTTAGGAAATTGATCATTCTTCATATAATGTGCACTGTCTTATCATATATTGGTATATGCTCTAAATAAAGAGTTTGGAATATTATGTGGCCCAAAGTTCACACATATGAAAACATTAAAAAGGGATAATTTTTCTTTCATATCAATAGTATTGTACTCTTGAAGTAGTACAATAAGGTGTTCCAAAAAGATTTATAATAGAACTATATTTGTGTCTCATTCACAAATCAATGATATCATGAGAGCAAAAAACTACAAGATGATATTGACATAATTTGTATCAATAGCGATTGAATTGAGCTTTAGAAAGATCAATGATGTGTGTGTAAACATAAATCGTTTTCTTAGTTTTAGTTACGTGTTTGTGTCTGTTTTAGTCTCAGTTTGAGTCATTTTAGTTTCTTTTATTATTTAGAACGTCAATACTGTCATATTTCTTATTTTTCTTGTAGGAATAAAAAGTTTGGAGTGTTCCTGATCGTTAACTACTTGGAAGGAGAATTAAAGCTGGTTTTATGAAGTTCTGGTTGATCGTGAATGAGTTGAGACGTGGCTACAATTTGTTGGAGCTTTAAAATCAAAGATTGCAAGTATGTAACCAAGCACGGGCCATGCTTGTTGAGCACAGGCCGTGCAACATGAGTATCTGGTGTTTTTTTAGCACGGACCGTGCCACCTACGCACCGGCCATGCGCCCTGTGAAAATTGCACAATCTTATTTTGCTATTTTATTGGGATTTCGGTTATTTTTCATTTCCTATTTATACCCACTCCCAAAGATTGAAAGAACGGCGTCTTTTATTAGGGTTTTTCATCAGAAATGAGGCCGGGACTGCGACAAAGTGGTCTTCTCTTGAAGCCTTTGACGAGAGCCTAATCTCAGACAGTTCATATCTACGCTTTGTTGGATCATCACCATTACGAAGTTGTAATCGACTGTTTGTAAACTAATTATCATTGGTTGTTGGATTTATACTCTATCTCTAGTTGTGTTTTTGTAATGACTTCATTCGATTGTCTATTGAATTCGTCATTTTCATTCATGACTATGGTAGCGTAAAACTTTAGTATGGCGTAGTAGTTTTATCTCTTTCATGGATTCTTATGAGACGTGATTTCTGACTTTATTAATTTCGTGTTCAAGATTTGTAAAACCATACTTAAATGTTGATTTATTCTTAATTGCCGATTCTATGTATTTTGATCGATCACCTTAGTCCATAGGAGAAGGATGTATGCTGTCAAACCATTCTTTTTTGGTTGATGTTTGTAGCAAGTTTAAAGGTTAATGGCATTCTCTTTTAGTTAACCTATAATCATATGAATATGAGCATAATATAGCGCTAATCTGTGTTAGATTATATTATGAGGTGTTAGAAATATATTCATAATGCAACATGTTTAGTTTATGTTACATTCTTTTTTTGGGCATGGAATAAATGTGTTAATTTGGTTATGGCATGCTTTATGATAACCAATAGCGTTATCAACAACTTTCTTTTTGTCGAACTTTATTATAAGCACCTATCATAAATGAATATGAGATGAAAATGATAATCAATGATTAAATCCATGAAGAGTGAAAACTACGATTGTCATATATTTTATCAACTCTGATAAGAATATTTTTAAATAAAAATTAAAATTCTTTTAGTTAAATTGTCTTTTCTAAAAATCTAAAAAGACTATTTTTTGTAGGATCGACTCGTGCTCACTTCTACATTATCATAGAAAAATCATGTAGTGTGAAGTAGTACAGATATTGCAATTTGTAACACCTCACGATGGGTTCTATCAATCAACGGAAGAGAAAAGGTCCAAAAGTATTTTAAGAAACTTATTATGTTAATGCCTTGAAACATATGCTATATTTTCCATGTGATTATTATCACATCATTAGGATTGGCCCTCAGGCTGCATATAAAGATAACATGAAGATGATGATCAAATATGATGCATCATTTGATTGGAGACGAATATGCGAGTTATTGTTCTTCTCTTCTTGCTAATAATATGGTACGAATGTGAAAATAATGGATACCATGACCATCTATATGTCATGATCTTACAAAATATTCAGAACAAATATATGACATCATTTTTTCACAAAATGTGAGTCCATTATTTTAGAAAACCAAATCATGAAGATTTGATTTGCCGTTGATTAAGTATAAAGTCCATGATGACTATTGCATGATCAATGAAATGGAATTGAAATATCATTTAAGTGATGTATTGAAAAAGTTTTATAGCAACGCCTAAATGTATACATATCGATTGTTTGTTGTAAAAGCCCACCAACAATTTATGAAACAAGGTGTTATTAAAATCGATAGCCTAGTTTTGATACGTCCATGTGGATATGTGACTCCCCCGTATTAAACTTGTACATGAATATAAACATGAGGTTTTTCATCTTTAGATTTATAGTTGTGCCTATGTTTATACCACCTTTAAGCATAAAGTGGACATCAAAGGAGACTGGTAGTGGAGTTTGAGTCTCCTTATATTAATAAGTATATATAGAGCCTCAAACGGTTGGTTAATCTCTAACCAAATACGCTAATCAAAAAAGACACATTTCTCAACATTATGGGGATAATTTGATTTCTGAATTAATTTGAAAGTCAAGAAATCTCTTGCAAGGAGAACTAAAGTATATGTATATATATACACAAGAATAATTAAACCTGAAGTTCATAGGAAAACTAGCTTTTGAAATTTAAGCAAGTAACTACCATGTGCTTTCAAGGTGACTAAATTCATATTCTTGTTGAAAATAATACTACTATATTGCATATCCATTTGAGATAGGATATTGAATACGGATGCTAAAATGAGTTATGAGTATAAATCTGTAAAAATTAGAACTATTTGATATATGTAGTCATCAAATGTGCTTATGTTATGGGAAACCTTGAGGATTTGGTATGTGATTATTTATACGGGAATCAAATAAACTATAAAATTGGGACAGGGAACTATATACAAGCAAGCTCTCTCTAAGAGCCTTCAGGTGCTAATAGGGGCATACCTGCAATTGAAAAATATAACCGTGAGGTAATAAAGCTCAACAACCTCAGGTGTATGAATCCCAATTACATGGAACTTCCGCTAACGGTTATGGCGACCATCGAAAGTCCCTAAAATATTTTTATATATATAGAAAAATATGGGCGTCATTTCACACAGCATCGTTTCTCATTGCTTTATATGGCTTTGTATCGCTTTTAAGAATCATTCCTTTCTTTTACATTAATTTAGGGTTCATGACTCGACTCAAAAGCAGTAACAACTCCAAGGATATGACCGACTCGGAGTACAGAGATAAGATAAAGTGTCAATTGTCAGCCGGGCTACCCAATAAATTATGCTTTCGCACCTGCCTACTCTGTGTGTCGTCTTGCACCTCTTGTGCGCATTCAATGTGGTATCATTTGCCAGCATTGAGATAATTTGGGCCTCCCTGCAGAGAACAACCCGTGGCCCCGTCACAACGGCGTAGAAGCCGCTGCATGCATGCAAAGAGGATGGGGGATGCCCATCGCTCCCTAACTAGTTCTCACCCGTGACGATGACTCAGAGGATAATACAGGAGTGCAATGACTCAAACCCAAGCCACCAAGGCTATTCAAAGAAACAGATGATCGCAATGGATCGAAGAAGGGACACCATGTTCGACCTTCTCAATAATTCCAGGAAAACGACCAACGATCCAATGGATTCACAAGGGATGTCAATGTCGTCCTTATCAGTTCAAGGAGGCGATATTTCTTATTTGTTTGTTTTTCATTAGTTCACGTGGATAGTGTAACTATGCTCCACATCCCTTGTTCCCCTTTTATTAATCATTTAGCGGTCGCTTTCATTTATTTCCCCTTTATAAGGATGTATTCTAGTTCGTTTCAAACCCCAAATACCCCACCACATGTCAAACGTGATCATATACGCACGTTTGACGTTATATTTCCATACATAACTGTTATATATCTCAAATACACATTTACGTTTAAGGTTCGGGGTACGAAAATGTATTTTTCTTGACCAGAAGGCCATTGCGGGCGCGACCTAGCGTATGGCGGCCGCGACGTGTCGCGGGCGACACTCCCCCATCGCGGGCGCGACGCCACTGTGCAGCCAAATGCCTAATTTTCTCCCGTCGCGGACGCGACTGTTCACTGGCCAAAATCCTGCAGGAAACCTCTCTGTCCGACATCGGATCCCTCAATTCACACCACAAAGCATCCAAACCATTATATACACATCAAACACAGCATAAACACGTCTCAAACATGCACGGACGTGTTTGAATCGTGTGAACGAATAAAAGAGGTGTATCGGACGAGTGAGGTTATCTCGAACGCGTTTGGTTTTCTTAAGCACACGAGCACACGGATGGATCCGTTGATATCCCCTAACCGAGTTGCCGATGCTGATCCTTCCTTCCACGCTGCTGCTGCACGTAGTCTTGGATTGGGCGTCATGATGATGAAGAAAACGATGGTGGTGACGGTGTGGTGATGTGATGACGAAGATGATGATGATGATGATGATGATGGCGGCTGCAGTTGTTGGCTGGAGATGGTGGCTGCGGCAGCTGCTGAATATGATGGAGATGTTGGTGTTGGTGGCTGAGGTGGTGTGGAGTGAAGGAGTGAGTGCGGGAGTGGAAGAGGTGGAGTGATGGTGGGAGTGTTAGGAGAAGTGGGTGAGTGAGTGGAAAAATACCCCGTTCTGTCCCATGATAAGTCTCGTTCACTCCATTATTCACCCAAATTTCGTAATATTAATCCATGAAAAATCTATTTACGTCGATAGATTTATCCCGTATATGAAATTATGACCTCTCGAGTCATGATCCATTATTTTTGGGATTAAAATCGCTAACCCTTACGCGCAACGTTTAAAACGTTATAACATTGTAACGTTATTCGTTCGTTACGTTTATTGGCGCGTTCAACTAATCATCCCAAAATATTTCATCGTCATATTTTATTTAATAATGAAATTTCTTCTTAGATTAAAATATATGACCTTTAAACACGATTTATTTTAAAAATCGTAACATTATATATTCGTTTCTATATTCCCAAAATTCTAGGGTATTACACTTTTTATCTGATCTTTGTCTCGATCTTACTTTCTCTGTTCAATGATTTTTGTTATGACACGCATTTCGAAGAGTTTCATTTTTACTCTTAACGATGTCATAAAATTTTTAAATTGGTTCATGATTAAAAATCATAACTTAATTTTCACTCCGATCCAATTTTCTTGTAACGCTCGTGCGTATTTGTCGATACGAAGTTGAATCGTCGCGAGACGTCAAATATCATTTAATTTTTAAAAAATTATCGTGAAATATTAAAGATGATTTAAGTTATGTGTTTCAACCTAACGTCAATGACGTAATTTTCTTGCGTCATTAAGACGAAAAACAAAACTCCTTAAAATACATGTTGTATAATTAAAAAAAATCAAATGATACAATTAAATTGAGATTGAGAGAATATATCATTTCACATTAATTTTATACAAAATAATACTTAATCGTATTAAATTAAAGTTCAAACTATATTCGGACGGGGAAAGTATTTTCTTTGTATTCTTCATGGATCTTCAATTTCGCCAACTTTTTTGTTTGAACAGTATCTTTACCCCCTTATCTGAAATCAGTGAACATTTCACAAACATGGAACAACCAGCTCATCCATCACCCCAAAGGGCCAAACCAATAAGCCACTACTTCCAAGATACCGAACGCAACAGTTTCACCGCCTTCGAAATGTTGGGTTAACCCAACCCGACACAAAACAAAACAAAACATGGAAAACAGAACCAGATACTCAACGTGATCCGTACGGAAGGAACCCGGTTTCTCCTCCTCGTCTCCCAAACCAGCCCCCATCATCAATCCTCGCCATTTTTCACCGTCCCCGAAATTCCGCGTCACCACCTCCATCATCATCTCCGCCGGCGCCGATTTCGCGATATTTCAATTTCGCGGGTTTCGATATGCAGCGGCTGGTCGACAATGTTCTCGCCGTCACCAAAGAGTAAGCATACTATAACCGAAATGGAATTGAATTTCTTATTTATATCGGTCTTCGTGCTTCGATTCTGTTGTTGTTTCGATGGCGTTGTGTTGCGATTATTGGTGTAAATGTCTTCTTGTGTTGATGGATAGGGTTTTGGGAGCTGTGGTAGGGTTAGGTATGTGGAGATTTGATCATCTGTGGGGTGAATTTGGGGGAATGGAGGGATTATTTGTGAATTTTTTGTGGAGAAACGAAAGAGTGGAGATTGGGAAAGAGACATGCAACGGTGCTCATTTTTATGCAGTTACTTGGAAAAACTCGCTCCTTTTATCCTTTGATTTTCCATGGAATTGTAGGTAGTGTCTGTGAGTCTATGGTAAGGGCAGGCATAAAGGAGCTTCTGAGTGATTACAATCCTCCGCGAGATTTGTGTTAAGATACGGTTTGATGATTACTGATTGATATAGGAAGATTGTAGCAGTCGTCGTTGATTTGTTTTGGAAATGATCCGACAGAACAAGCAAAGCTTCTTCTATTTTATACCATTTATTCCTTTAGCAATCTTTGACTGCTCGCGAACTGAGAAGAGAGTGTTTGGGTGAATCTTTTTTTAACCTAGGATCTGTTCGAGTCTGTTCAATCATGCTTTTCCTATTTTTCTCTAGGCTTGTTATCTTATCGCGTGATATTCTGAATCTGAGTGCTGCTCAGATGGTGGGCAGACATGTTGAGAATGTTGTGAGATATTGGCACCCTCATCTATGCAGTTGCATGCGGCTGCTTTGTGAGATTTGGATAAAGAATGGAGCTATCTGAAATTTTGATCGTCTGTGGACGATTGTCTGCTTATGCGGTTGCTGTATTAGCTTGGGCAACTCAGGTGTGGAAGAGTGTGAAGTGGATCAAATGGTAGAATTAACAGATTAATGTGCATGGGATATGGGTTGTGGCTCCATAGGTTGGGTTTCGCTAGTGAACTGTCGACTCTCTACTGTCCTGAGTGTTGTCTTGCACATGCTCTGAATTGGGAACTTGTTTTTTTTTTTTTTTTTTTAACATTTTGATGTGGTTTTTAAGTCACCGTTCTTGCAGGTCTGTGAAGACATTTGCTTATGAGTCTTTGAACAATATTGTGAGACTGATAAATGGGTTTTCTGCACTGGTATTGGCCCTTTTACCTGGGAAAGCTACTATTCTTGAAGGTCTTCATGGGTGGGAGTTGAGGCCTACTTTCCGGGGGCCTCGACTTCCACGGTGGATGGGAAAGTAAGTTCTTTGTTTAATCAATAATCATGCTATCTTCTCCAAAATTGCTTACTCGTAATGTTATAGTCTCTGTGCTGAATTAAGCATACCTTTAGTTCATGAAAGTGGACTGAATTCTCCTGTTTTTGAGCATTCAGTTGACAAAAGATCATTGCACAAAGAGAAGATATAAGGGAATCTGGTGCATCTGGTGCTTTCTTTCGTATGGTTGATTCTTTGTTTTCAATTTCTGTAAGATAGTGCTTAGTTTTGCTTGGAATACAGCTGATAAAATTTTCTCTTCCACTTCTTTCTCCCTCCCTTCCTGATCAGTTACTGGCTTCCTGGGGCTGTAATGCCAAGGATGCATTTGCATGTTTCTAGCACCTTAGTGTCCTTATTTCACTCATAGGGTAACACCTTAGTTGTGCGTGGAATACATCTGATCAAAATTCTCTCTCATCTATTCCACTTTTCCTCCTTCGCTCCCTTCCAGTCCCAGCTGTCCTTGAAGGAACTTTTTCATTTATACTGTTAGCGTACTTAGTACCTACTGGCATAGTAAGATTTTCTGGCATAAAGTATCCATTGATAACTGGACTCGCTATGTACAAACTAAAAAAAAAGTGACTCGATGTTTCTTGGCATTTTTGTGCATGTGCATGGTGCTTGCACTTTTTACATTCATTAGATGCTGTCTTCGGCTTGGAAGTAAAGGATGCCTTATAAAACAGTAGCTTTGTATTTACCCAAAAAAAGAAAAAAAAGACTAACTTTGTTGAAATAGAATTGTGGTTGTCAACTTAAATGGGGGTACCTCACTCTAAAATTTCGTCTCTTTCTAATTTCTTGACTCTTGTTGACTCTGGCCTTACTTTGTGCTGACAGTGGTGTCTCTTCTTTCAACCAGTTCATCCATGAACTTTCTGTAGATTCAGATGCATCCAGTCAAGAATACTCATCTGGAGAGGACAGCGATGAAGATATATCTCCTGTCTCACATTTGTCGCAGAGTTCTCAATTTTCTCAAGGGAGCAGGATACCCAAATACGATCAGTATTGGGAGTATTGGGCACATTTCATTGGTTATGTTATTTCATGGGTCCTGTTTCCTCTGAAGATTCTCGTACGAGTCCCTTGTTATTTTTATCGTCTGCTGTTCTCAAGAGGGAATCGATCACCAAATATTAGCCGGCATCGGCATTTGAACTCTCCAAGGAGGCTTCAAAGCTTGAAAGACCAAGTAGTTCATCGTGCTACTGACCGCAGACGAGGTGTTATCGAGGTCTCTACCGTTACTGTAATTGTAGATTGCTTTAATGTACTGGCTTTGTACAACTCAAGATTCTATCGAAATCTTTACTTAGTAGAGATTTTATTTCCACTTTCAGGATCTTCAGTTAGCTATTGAGATATCCATAGAAGCCATATTTGATGCTTTTCGTAAGGCGTCACATTTTGTACTTGCACCAGTTGATACATTTCAGACACTTTCTGAATGGATTTTTCGTAGTGGTGGTGGTTATAGAGACGATTCCAGTGAGTCTACTGAAACGATTCCCACGGCTACGCTTGGAGATAATGACCCAACTCCTACCGAGAGGAAAACAAGTTTTAGCTCTTTGAATACTGATGCTAGAACTTGTCAAGATGTCATAACAGAACTCGGGTAAGATCTTAGATTTATTTATTTTTTTCTTGGATCCAATGGATTTATCGTGCTGGTTTGTCTTGTGCACATGCACCTGATGTTGTGTTAGTGACTTGAAAAGGCTGACATATTCGTGAAGGTTTTTGTTTATATTATTATGAAGATATAGATCCTGTTAATGATTTTTTGTGATACCTGAATAGGTATCCATATGAAGCGATCCATGTTGTCACCGATGATGGGTATATTCTTCTACTCGAGAGAATTCCAAGGTAGTCTTTGTTTCTCGTCCTATACTTTCGTCTTCCTCTCAATGTTTTTTTGGGTTGGGATGAGGTTGAACTATATACATCATACTTCCTCATGTAAATCCTAGGCGTTCCACAGCCATTGAAAGTGATTTACTCGTGTATATCAAAATATGGTCCAGTACCTTTTGCTGCTGTTCCCAATTGTTTGGGGATGGGTATGGGGAAGAGTGGAACTATGTACGTGGATAATACTTGCTAATGAATTTGCTCCATTGCCACAGGCGTGATTCGAGGAAGGCTGTTTTCTTGCAGCATGGTGTATTTGATTCGTCTATGGGGTGAGTTATATATTCCTCTCCTGTCTTGAAAATGATCTTCCCCGAATTAATGTCCTCCGAGTAACTTATTTTTTCCTCCAATGACTGGATAATTCCTATAGGTGGTGTTAGTTCTCTTGTAAAATAGTTACAATTAAAAAGATCAATATAATTCGTTATTTATTGGAAATCTTAGGCTTGGGAATGACGAATATTGGCACTTAGTTGATCTGAATGATAAAGTTACTCAAGATGGATCTGCTTTTGAAAGAATGAGTGGAAGAGAAACATTGCAATTGGTGTTGGGAGAAAAGAAGGTTAATTGTCTTCACTTCCTTCGACTTGGATGATGAGTGTCTCTTTATCACTAGAGATACGGACATGTTATGTTGCAATATATATTTGGTTCAATGGGTTTCTCCGCAGTAATGATTGGAAACTCATTGTAGTAGTCGCATAATCGACTCGGGTCAACTATCCACTCTTTCCCCCGTTTCATATCTCTAGAAAGATCGATAGCTTTGTTGTTCTGGCAACAGTGTGCTGGTTTTCAGTTTCCCGTTGGCCTCTTTTTTCTTGTGACTGTTTCTTTTGTTGTTTAGTTGGATATCTAACGGAGTGGTTGGCTCTCCAGCTTTTGCTGCCTTTGATCAAGGTTTGTCAATTTCATTTTATTTGGTTCCTGAATTTGTAACTTAGAAGGTTGTTATTTCAAGATGTATGGTTCGTCGTGACACAGGTTATGATGTGTTCCTTGGTAATTTTCGTGGTCTGGTTTCTAGGGAGCATGTTGACAAGTCTATTTCCTCGAAACAGTAAGTTTGCATGATGCTTCTTTTTTCCCTGGGCGTAGTTTTGTGGCTTGTTAATCGCGGATGAACCCTTCTTTTATAGTGTTGAAAACATTGTATACATAGGAGTTAAAAAGCACTTTCTGGCCATTCGTTTTTATGTTATACTTTTCTTTGGATAGGATAGTTCGGAGCTGTAAGTGACTGACAGCTAATAATCTGATGTAGGTATTGGGCGTACTCAATCAATGAGCATGGAACTGCCGATATCCCTGCAATGATAACGAAAATTCATGAAGTCAAAACGACCGAGCTGAGGCAGCGTCATCCGGAACTCGAGGACGAGGACAATCATGAGCAACTGTACAAACTCTGTGCAATCTCTCATAGCTTAGGGGGAGCTGCTGTTCTCATGTATACCATCACGTCCCTTATGCAGGAGAAGCCTCACAGGCTATCAAGGCTCATCCTGCTATCACCCGCAGGTTTCCATGACGATTCAGCTTTCGTATTCACCATATTCGAGTATGCGTTTCTTGCCTTGGCTCCAATCCTCTCACGCATTGTCCCTGCCTTCTATATCCCCACCCGCTTCTTCCGCATGCTTCTAAACAAACTGGCTCGGGACTTCCACAACTATCCCGCCATCGGAGGTCTGGTCCAGACCCTGGTTGGTTATGTTGTTGGCGGGGATGGCTCAAACTGGATTGGGGTCCTCGGGCTACCTCACTACAACATGAATGACATGCCAGGAGTATCATTCTGTGTCGCTCTCCACCTGGCTCAGATGAAAGGTAGTGGCAGGTTCAGGATGTTCGACTATGGGAACCCATCCACTAACATGCGATTCTATGGATCTCCAGAGCCTATTGACCTAGGTGAACACTATGGACTCATCGACATCCCCGTTGATCTTGTCGCCGGGAGGAAGGACAAGGTGATACGGCCGTCAATGGTGAGAAAGCATTACAAGAGGATGAAGGAGGCTGGTGTCGATGTATCTTATAATCAGTTCGAATATGCACACTTGGACTTCACGTTCTCTCATCGGGAAGAGCTCCTGGCATATGTGATGTCCCGGTTGCAACTAGTCAAGGCTGCTCCTAAACAAGTTGTCCGTGGAAACAGTATCAAGTCCGATGACGATGATTGAGGTGGCGGTGAGTGGAGGGTCGATGGCTGCTGCTGCTGTTTTGTGTGTAGTATGATAATATATGCTTGTACAGAAACGACTTGTAATTCATAGTGATACGGGGAAAGGTTTGTGCGTGTTGTATAGCGAGCGTAGTCGGGCTTGCTGCCATTTTTAGGAGGCTTGGCAAGCTGTAATAGAGAATGGGATCATATTTGTTGTTGTAACAACGGATGGACAAGAATCGATTTCTTTTGAATCCCTGTTTGATAGGTCTATGACTTAAAACACTTGTGATAAAGCACTAAAATACTTGTATCACCTTATAATGTGAGATGAAATTGGTTCTGAGATGCTTTTGGTTTGACTGCAGTCCTTCATATGGATCGTCGATGCAGTCCTTCATATGGATCGTCAACCCCTACCCAATGCTCGGATGAGGACTGCGTCCCTGGTGTAAATTTCCAACGGCATAGGATCTAAATCCTTAACTAATTGATGTCAGATCCGATTCAGATGTGATTTTGACGACACACCAACAATGTCATTCATCTCATTGTCGATTATATGATATGATAGAGACGACGTTGGCTTCCCTCTTGAGGTTAGTTGAAACTGATGTTAACAGCTCCAAGGGTACTAGATGCAGATCCTATGCAGTTGGTGTTTAGTGCAGTTTATTGTCGTTGGTGTTATGGTGTGGGTTTTTTTTTCTTTTTTTTCGTATTGAAAAATCTTGTAAAAAATATTAAAATCCTATTAAAAATATCAATCCTAAAAAAAATAAAATCTAATAAAAATAATCTTATAAAAAATTATATCCATAGAAAAACAAATCTATAAACAAAACCAAAACCAAAACCATCAAATAAAAAGATGGAACGGTCCAGATGACATTGTGTTTCCTCCTCAACTGCAGGGCATCTCAAATCCCAGTTACATACCCATGCTTCACCTGTGTCTCGGTTCTTATGCTTGTCAAACCCATAACGTAGGAAACCAAGAAAATCATTTTCAATCACATTTTTCTTCCTTTTTTGTGTCTCCTAAAGTTTGTCCATTTGACTCCACCAAATTTAAACAATGCTATAAACGTAGCGTATTTGGAATGCTATAGTTCAATTCATATAGACTGGGACTCACACTTTAGTTCAATTTTCACTATCATTACATTAATTTGTTTTGACAAAACAAAGAAAAGAATAGATAGAGATTTCGCGACGTGTATTGTTATTATAAAAGATACATAAATAAATGATGAGGGAACAAGGGATGGTGTTTCTGGTTGATGCACAAACTCTCAAATGCAATCCTTGTTCTCAATATTCTTTTTGTGAGATAAGTTGTACGTTTTCGCTTGGTTGTGCAACACCATAAACATTATTGGGTCAATTTTTCTATTCAAGGGTTCCTTCAACACTTTTATGTGGTCTAAGTATCAAGTTTTAATTATCAAAAAAAAAACTTAATCATACTCCAGTACATATTTTTCATACCTCGAAGGCAATACCTATCGAACCTGTAGATTGAGTGATTAAACTCGAGTTTTGAAGTTATACCGCATGATCAATATAAACATTTCTTACAAATGTTTTGGTTTAGTATGTGACGGAAAATTGTTAAGAGCGCCATGGAAGTTGCACGAGTTCGTTAGCCCATAAAGATTATCAGGTCTCTGTCTAATTATGGCAACTTCAAAGAAAGTTGGAGTTCTGCTCTTCTTTGAAGCAAAGCATGATAACTGATATTTTGTCGTTATGAAGTTCATCCTCTTTGTTTTTTCCAAATGCATCGACAACTTATTCCTCTTGATAAACTGTTTGACTAAAGACAACAACCACATACAATTCAGTAAATGTAGGATATGAAAAGAAGAGATATTAAATGCCTCTACATGATCCAGGTTGATTGCATCCTTGAAAGAAAGATTTATCTTATTATCATTGAGATAATATTTCTTTGACTTCTTATTATTACTAGGAATCATTGACAAGGATCCCTTATCATTCATGGACAACCAAAATCCAAAAACATTGATTCAGTAAATGGGAACATTGATACGGTAAAAACAATAATGACAGATTGACAGTGGTGGTGGGGAGAGTCAGAGAGATTCTTTGCCAAAACTAACGCGAATGTAGCCAAAAACATCTTCACAGATGCACGGCAAAATGGCCGAAAAAAACACACACAAAAATAACAGGAGAAGCAGCAGCAGCATTGCAGCAGCGTGCTGGGAGGCGCGCCTGTTACTGATGTCTGACTATTTTGCAATGAGGCTGTTTTCTTGCCTTTGCTTTGGTCTCCATCATCATCCATTTACCTGCCTTACGCCTTATTTTATTTGGTTTCAATTTTTTCACTCTCTTAACTTCATCCTGAATCAATGGTACTGATTTGAGAGTACGTTTGTCACCACACAAATTGATCCCTATGGTTCCATGATCAAATGATACTTTCTCAATTTCATCATATATATATATATAACATTTATCATATTTGTGATTATACAATACTTATTTTTAATAGTTCTGTTGATATGGTTATTGAACGTCACAAAAAAGTTTTTCTTAACATTACGAGAGAACCTATAAGTTAAATTATAGAGTTAGCAAAAAAAAAAATTCAATGAAATGATATTTGATCGTCCGATGACAAAAATCAAAGTTTACATTAACAAACATTCTGATGTCAATATTGTCTTTGATAAGTATGTGATGGAGGGAGTATAAAGTTTAGCTTCATAAATCCGAATTCATACTCCCTCGCATCCAGCCATTCAAATTGAAATATCATTATATATTTCACTATTCAATAAGTTTTTTTTATTTTTGGAATTTTGTTTTTCTTAGCGAATAATGTTTGAGCCTTTTATAATACGTATTTAGATAAATTAATAAATTAAATTATCATTAACATCTCATAATAAATTTATAAAAAATAATTTTAATCCTACTAGATACGAATAAAAACAAAAATTTAACTTGAGAAAAACAGAGTAAAACTGTCAGTATAATAATTTGAACGGTATGGAAGTAGTATACTTTAAATTTTTCACTAAACTCCAAGTCAAAAGTGAAGCTAGTTCAGTCAAGCTTCGAGCCCTACACCTAGCTAGTAATGTCCTTTACCCACCGCTTTTCCATGCTTTGCTGCCCCCCACCAAGAAAATGAGGAATATATTGCTCCTACGTACTCAAGTGTGTCAAATAATGTGAATCATATTGCTCCCAATATCTCGATTGATTTGAAGAATTTTTAAGTTATTCTATGATCAATTCATTTTTTTGAACATATATAGCCATAGTTTTAATCTTTAACTTGTTTACTTATTGTACAGAATTGACCTAAACAGAGGCACTACTTATCGGAAAAACTTCAGAATACGTGTTAATATAAGACCAACGCTACAACGATCATATTGAGACGAAAGTAATGATGAACGAACGACAAACTAAAAGCAAAAAACTGTAGATTATTTTGTTAATCCCTCCGAAAAACGCAACCCACGAATAATAAAGTTTTTATGTTACGAATAATTTACGGGATCATCAAACATTATTTTATATAAAATTATCGTTATATATTTAATAGTTTAAGTTATGTACTTCAACCCTGAATAAATTACGTAATTTTCTTATATCGTTAATCCAAATAAAAAAACTCCTCAAAATGCATGTGGTATAATGTCAATTTTGTATGGTACGGATAAAGTATTAGATATTCCCTCCGTCCCATATTGATTGTGTCGTTTTATAATTTTGGATTCGTTTTAAATTGTTTATAATGTTTTCATATTTGAAAATTTTTATGTGACTATAAATTAAAGAATGTGGAAAGAAAAAGATTTTATGATTAAGAATTAAAGTTAGAAAAAAAGAGATAAATTTAAATTTACATATATAAAATAAATATTGTAATTATAATAGGACCTAGAATGTATATATTATTCCCTCCATCTCATAATTTTTATAACGGTACGTATTTCGAAGTGTTCCGTTCTTATTCTTAACGAAATCAAAAAAGTCTTAAATTGATTCATAATTAAAGTTAATAACTTAATATATTATTAATATCTCATAATAATTTTATAAAAAATAATATTTGATCGTACTAAATCATACCTCAAAATATATATCTTAAAAATTTTAAAATGAAAAGAAAATTAATTTGTATCATCAATTTATACTTTTGATACTGATTTCTCGACACTCCTTTTCATTCCACATAAATCTTGATATTTGTGGCATTCATCGTTTTACGTTATAAAGGCAACAAAATTATGAAGAGAAACAAATGTTCGATGATCGATCATCTTGTATCGTAATTACAATGGCATTTCCATCGGATCAAGAGACAGCTGAAAAGACATTGGTTAACGGCGTTGGTTTCGATAAATAATTATGACGATGTGATGATGGTTGTGATTGTAAGTTTGTAACCAGCTTTATTAAATCATCAAAATATTCATCAGACTTTACCCTGTTTCAAGTCAGTCTTTTGTCTCCTTTGATTCCTTTTTCTTCTTTCTGTTTTTTTTTTTCCACGGAATAAATTGACAATTTTTTATCCTCTTCTTTAACTGCTCGTTTCCTCGAGCTCTTTATTAGTCCATGTGTTCTGCACAAGTAGCACAAATTTCAACTCATGGTCCAAATTACTCTCTCCGTATCATGCTGGTAATAATTTGATTGTTGATATTATTTTATATTTGATTAATTTTATTTTATTATTAGATAATATAAAATAAGATCTTTTAAAATTCAGATTATATCACACAACAAAAATATTTATGTTTAATGTTTCACAAAAATTTTATAAAAAAAATCACTTGATCGTTCTGTAAGGCGGGTCAAAGTTCACCTTCACATATGTACACAGTCAATTGATTATAATTTTTATAGAAAATAAGGACAATTAATGATTGAAACAAATAATGGAAAATTGCTTGTGAAAATAACTAAACGATTAACAATAAATGGGCAGACGACGAAAGTTCTCATCCTAATTCTTTCCCCCTAATCATCACATGCGCACAATGCTCTTGAGAGAATTGAGTCTCATAA
This sequence comes from Drosera spatulata, assembly GCA_035668315.1. Taxonomy (NCBI): domain Eukaryota; kingdom Viridiplantae; phylum Streptophyta; class Magnoliopsida; order Caryophyllales; family Droseraceae; genus Drosera; species Drosera spatulata. The sequence goes on from JAOVYX010021561.1 coordinate 33,235, forward strand.
GTTAATGGTCGTTTGATTAGTCCATTTGTACTACTAGTATGTTTTTCGACCATCACAAACTCTAGGGACCATCAATTGTCTCTTTTTTGAGTTCGACAAGTGCATTCCATGGAGGCAAAGACTAACAATACACACATTCGTGTCAAATACAGATATGAGTACTACTGGATAAAATGGAAAAAGTATCTCCTTGTAGTAAATTATTTAGAAGTTATTTTTTTCTTTTATAATTATCCACAAGTTATGCATTTTTTTTTTACCAAATAATCAATTTTTCCAAAAAAAAATCACAACATCCTTCTTGATTTATCTTTATATTTGATAATTATTAAATTTCCTCTTTTTCTCCTATCACGGATGACAAGAATCCTAAAACTCTAATATTCTACTATTATATTCTTTTTTGTCGCCAGCTTCGATTATTGAACTGCTCCGCCGACAATGGCCACGTCGCCATCACCATACCCAAACACCACCCTTTCATATCTATTGAGTTAAACCCATGATGTATAAAAATTTAATGATAGACAAACTCTAGTCCTACAATGCCCCAGTATGTAACAAGATTGAAGTTGGTTTGTTAAGAAAATGAGTGTACAATGATGATACAATAAGATTGGTATCAGAGCAACCCTACGACCACGTGGTGGATCTGTAGACAAGAGATCCAGGTCAGCCACTTAGCGAGGGAAGGTTCTGGGGTTGTGTGTTGTACTTGAAGTCGCAACGAGGACGTTGCGTTCTTTAAGTGGGGGTGTATGTAATACCCCAAGGAAATGCTTATATGGTTTGATAGTACTACCTATACCAACAAGATGCACCTTCCTTTTTGGTAGCATATCACTTTAGAACTCTGCAGTTAAGCGTTCTTAACATGGAGTAATGCTAGGATGGATGACCTCCTAGGAAGTTTCTCAGGGCGTGCGCGAGTGAGGCCAAAGCAAACTGAAAGGACTAGTATTGGTCTGTGGGGCCAGTTGTCAGCCTGGCGAGCGATTCTTGATAACGATCCGGTAGCAAGGATTTGGACGGGGCGTTACAGTTCGAAAAGAATATTTGACCACCAGAAATTGGTATTTCTTTCAAATGGCAGGTATGAATGGCATACTCTGAGGTTGCAAGATTTTAAATCTGTGTAACAATATAATTTCATATTATTCAGTATTACCTCACGTATGTCTTTATGTAAAAAATCTATATCCTGGGAAGTTTCTCAGGGTGTGTACGAGTAAAGCCAAAAGCACACTGAAAGGACTAATGTTGGTCTGTGGGGCCAGTTGTCAGGCTGACAAGCTGTTCTTGGTAACGATCCGGTAGAAAGGATTTGACCGGGGCGTTACAGTTTGAAAGGAATATTTAACCATCAGAAATTGGTATTTCTTTCAAATGCCAGGTATGAATGGCATATTCTGAGGTTGCAAGATTTTAAATCTGTGTAATAATATAATTTTATATTGTTCAGTATTACCTCACGTATAACTTTATGTAGAAAATCTATATCCGAGGAGGAAATGTTAGACAAAATATATTTCAGTTTTCACACCGTAAATACAACTCTGATGCATCAATATCGGATTCTGAAATTCACTAAGTACAGTGAATTGCGTTCACTGTTCCTGATTGCTGAAAAGAATCAAGAGTTGCTGTTGAAAAATTCTCAGGCTCGCCAAGTTAGTTCCGTCCCATTGCTTGAAGCAATTGTCACCAGAAGTGGCAATTGGCATGAAAGAGGACGAGCTCGATGCGGTGCTCGTGGAAGATTCCACGATCGACGTTATAACCCGATTGTAAGTGTGAGCCATCAGAAGAGGCAAGATGACAATCAAGTATAGAGGAGGAGAAAAGCTCAATATAATAGACCCAGGAAAAATGTTAAAGGAAAGTGCTATACTTATGTGATGGAAGGTCAGTGGTCTAGATCTTATAAAACTCCCAAACATTTTGTTGATCTCTATCAAAACTACATTAAGGATAAAGACAAAGTGCTGATAAAAACTTCACGGAAGATCAGTCTCAATCGATTCCACTACCTGAAAAAATTTCAAATTTAGCTAGATGTTCTAATACTGAAATAAACGATGAAGACATTGAATTTGAAACCTCTGAATGGTGGAAACGCTATTCTAGTTCTCCTTGAAGTTTTACCAATATATTTTCAATGGGTATTCAATCTTTACTGTCTCAAGCAATATAATAAATTTTATATTAATAAAAGTTTTTATTTACAGAATTGTCATGGAAGATATGTGCATTGATAACGCAACGACTCATAGAATCCTTTAAAGTAAGAAATACTTTTCAAATTTAAAGATAGGTGGAGCAAATATTAATACAATCTATGGTAGTTTAAAGATCATTGATGGATTTGGAAGTGATAATTTTACACTACCAAATGATACGCAAATCCATGTCAAGTATACTTTATACTCTCAAATGTCCAAAAGAAATCTTATAAGCTTTAAGGATATTCTTCTTAACGGTTTTGATTTAGAAATTACAAGTAAAGATGGTAAACAATATCTTTATATAACACTTTTAATTTCTGAAATCAAACAAATCTTTAAAAAACTTTTGGATTTTTCATCTGGGTTGTATTTTGTCAACCCAGATGGATTTCTGACCAAATGATGAATTTTGTCAAAATCAAGGTTATTGAGTCGTATAGTGCTATGGATTCAAAGTCCATTGATCCTAATACAAAATAGTTATGGCACGAGAGAGTTGGTCATCCAGGTACTACGATGATGCGTCGCATCATTGAAAATACCAATGATCATCCTCTTAAGAATCAAAAGAGTGTTTTGAAAAATAACAGTCATCCTTGTATTCCTTGTTCACAAGATAAGTTAATCACAAGACCTTTTTCATCAAAACTACAGTCTGAGTCACCTTGTAATATCCCAACTTTCCATTATTTATTAATGATACATATGATGTCACTGCCGCTGGGTCCAGCGCCTTATCTAGGAAAAAACTATATACTTCCTGACTTAGTCATAACAATTAAGCTAAGTTCACTTATACATCATTAGTTTAGAAACTTTTGATGCACTCAATCATAACTCAGAATATCACATTTACAGCGGAATTTACATCTTTTTCTGAGATTAGAATATTTTTCACACATAAGTTACATCTAGCATCAAATCTTAGGTCACACTTTTCCTTCAAGTCTTGCTCCTGTAACAAATGGAAGAAGAAAGACACAGAAAAATAGTAACCGTGAGCTATAGGAGCTCAATAACGTGTCACCTCCCTTACCAGGAGTTATACAAGAGAAGAAGATAAGAAAAGAAAAGGAAAATGATCAGTTGGATCCATTGTTCCAATACTCTGCACAATTATCATCACAAGCATACCAGTGACTCATCCTAGTCATATAAGCACACTTAACACCACGTAACAATGCTCGAAACTATGCGTCCATCGACACTCTAGACATTATCAATGTCATTACTACCGTCATACCGTTTATGGTATGACAGTCAAGATCTCCATATCAAAAAAATTGAGACAATGGCACTGTGACACGTTAGGTCCCCAGTCCAAATCTCACGTACTGCTGCACTCAACAGTTCACTCAAGACTTTGTTATACTTATCATTATATCAATCACACAGAGACGATAGACAATAGGTACCCTAATTGTTATAATTGTGCCCTTGGCGAGACTTATTCAATTTCATAAGTAAGCTCTATTCATCTTTAACAAAAGGGATATCCGTGAAAGGGGATCAGCCAAATCGAAGCCCAGGGTCTCCTGCAGTGAGATACCCTCATACCAAAACGACCTCACAAGGTCGATGAAAGAATGTCACCACCAAGCCACTGTATAACACATATGACAGACAAAATGCTCTTTGTGTTTTATACCACGAAGTTATCCCATCCATTATGGATTTATACTCCTTTTACTCACTCATCCTTTTTATACCAGCAAAAAAGATATAACACAAACACACAAATTATTTTATTACGGCACACAACAAGTGATAGATAATAAGGTATGTCGAAATACATTTATGTTAAATACAATTAGTGACTATGATAAAAAAATTCCAAAACATATTATTATACTCACAGTATAATAATATGCATCGCCACACACAATAAATTTAAATGTTATCTTTTATCACAGTTCTTCACATGCACATGCTTAGCCTCATCCTTAAGTGACCACGAATAGTGTCTCCAAGTCCTATAATATAATAGGATACGCGTACTAAGACATGTCCTTGTGAATGATTGTTCACGTTATGAAATTAAGCATATTTGTTAGTACTTCTTGAAAAAACGTCATGGTAATATTATGTGGTGGTGTCAAGCTTTGAGAAACGTCTTTGATACTAATTTTGATAGTCCATGATGATAATTCTATGTATTTATCATCATTAGAAGTATTTGTTAAAATTTGGAGTTGGTTCGGGATTCAAACGGTTCATTTTTGGATTTTGTCCAATATGATCTTTCGACACATTTAAAACTATAACTTCTCGTATATAGCTCGAAAAATTATTTCGCAAAATTATAAAAAAAAAACTAGACTCTATAATCTTTCCATAGAATTAAAGTTTTCACCATGAAACCTTATCAATAATAACTATTTATTCATTTATATTTATATTTTGAGATAGGTAGATAGTTTGACCTTTCTTCACTAATCAGTTCATAAATTCTTGCATGCAAGTCCAAATCTAGATTTTAAACTGTTCTGAAAATTAGACTTCAAGGACTTTCCACTGACATAAGGTTCATTTTCTAAATATTTCTGTGTAATTCCAGATCAAGTCATAAAGTGGTCCTTATAACGATGGTTTTGATATTTCATGTATGTTTTAGATATTTCATGGTCTCATTTAGATATTTCATGGTTTTTATTGATGTTTCTACAAGATGGTCTCATGTATGTCTTCTTTCTACTCGTAATGTTGCATTTGTCAAACTTCTCATTCAAATTATTAAATTAAGAGTTTATTTTTCGGACAACCACATTAAGTCTATTCGTCTTGATAATGCTGGAGAATTCACTTCAAAGACATTTAATAAATATTGCATGTCAATAGATATCTCAATAGAACATCATGTTCCCCATTGCCCATACATAAAACGATTTAACCAAGTCATTGAAAAAAGAATCCAATTGATTGTTAGACCTCTTCTCATGAAAACAAAGCTGTCTATCTCTTCTTGGGGACATGTGGTATTACATGTGGCAAGTTTTATTCTTATTTGGCCAACAACTTATCACAAATTCTTACCATTACACCTTATTAAAGGTTTGGAACCAAACATTTTTCATCTAAAATTTTTTGGATGTGCTGTATATGTTCCTATTGCATCACCACAACGTACTAAAATGGGTTTACAAAGAAGTCTTGGAATTTATATGGGTTTTTATACGTTTTCTATTGTGAGATATCTTGAACCTCTTACTGTACATCTTTTCACGGCACATTTTACGGATTGTCATTTAGATGAAACTTTATTTCCACTTTGTGAAAAAATAATGTTTTACCTAAATCAAAGTCAGAATTTTTTTGGGTGACGATGAAATTGTATTGATTAGATATGCGTATAAATCAATGTGAAAATAAAGTAAAAAGAATTATTCACTTACAAGATATTGCAAATCAAATACCTGATGTTTTTAATGATGGAAGTAAAGTTGTGATGTCGTATATACCAGTAGAAAATGCACCATCAAGAATAGACATACCTCAGGAGAAAGATGTTAGTAGAGACTTTGCTAAGGTTCATATTCTTGATGATAAACCACGTTTGAAGCGTGGAAGGCCAACAGGTGCAAAAAACACTACACCACGAAAAAGAAGGAGTGATCAAAATGTTATCTCAAATGTCCAAGAAGAGACAGAAATCTCACTGAAGGAATTATCTCTTGAAGAGGATAATGCCCTTGATAAGATTGTACAGCCTGAAAATCAGGAGATCTCAATCAATTATGTGCATACAAATCAAGTATGGGATTGAGAAGATGTTATTATTGATGACATATTTGCATATGCTATTACATCAGATATTGATATGTCTTCTGAACCCAGAAGTGTTCAGGATTGCAAACAAAGGAAGGATTGGAGAAAATAGAAAGATGCAATCAAGGTAGAATTACAATCTTTATTTAAAAGAAAAGTATTGGTGTCTGTAGTTCCAACACCAAATGACATTACCCCTATTAGAAATAAATGGGTTTTCGTTCGGAAACGAGACGAAAAGAATGAGATTGTGATATATAAGGTTAGATTAGTAACCCAAGAATTCTCACAAATACCTAGTGCAAATTATGAGGAAATATATTCTCCAGTAATGGATGGAATCATTTTTAGTTTCCTTGTTGATTTGACAACCATGAAAAATCTGAAAACCAGACTTATGGATATTGTGACGATATATTTGTATGGATCCATTGATAAGGATATCTGTATGAGAATCCTTGAAGGATTAAATGTATCGGAGACACAAAAATCCATTCAGTTATACTCAGTTAAACTATAACGGTCGTTGTATGGGTTAAAACAATTTAGTCGTATGTGGTACAATCAGCTCAATGAGTATCAAATTAAATTGGGTTACAAGAATAATGATGTATTCCCATGTGTCTTTATAAAGAAATCACAATATGGCTTTACTATCATCGCTGTGTATGTGGACGATCTCAATCTAGTAGGTACACCCTAAAATCTCACAAATGCAGCCTCACTCTGAAGAGTGAATTTGAAATGAAATATCTTGACAAGACTAAATTTTGTCTGGGCATACAAGTTGAATGCTTAGCAAGTGGAATTTTTATCCATCAATCACTGTATAAGAGAAGGTTCTTTCTTGGTTTTATGTGTATAAAGTCTATCCCTTGACATCTCCAATGATTGTTAGATCATTGGATATTAAGCAAGGTGAGTTTCAACCTCCAGAAAAGGGAGAAGACATCTTACGACCTGAAATTTCTTATTTAAGTACAATTGGTGTACTTAAGTATCTTACTAATTGTACAAGACCGGACATTGCTTTTGCGGTTAACTTACTAACAAGGCATAGTTCAGCTCCGACAAGAAGACACTGAATGGATCAAGCATGTCATGCGATATCATCGTGGAAGCGTTGATATGGGGCTACTTTATTCAAAAGGAGTGAAATCCACACTAGTTGGATTTGCATATGCTGGGTACTTGTCAGATCCACGCAAGACAAGATCAGAAACAGGTTATGTGTTTACTTTTGGAGATATCGCAATATCGTGGAGATCGATGAAGCAAACTCTTACAGCAACATCTTCCAACGATTCAGAGCTTATTGCAATGCATGAGACTAGTTGAAAATGTGTGTCACTAAGATCCATGATACAACATACACAAGAGTTATGTGGGATGCTTTCAATTCGTGAAAAGCCTATAATATTATATGAAGATAATGCAGTTTCTGTTGCGCAACCCAGAGGAGGTTACATCAAAGGCGACAGAATAAAACATATATCACCAAAATTCTTCTAGTCACATGATCTTCAGAAGGATGGGGTGATCGATGTGCGAAAAATCCGTTCAAGTGACAACTTAACAGATTTATTCACAAAAACATTACCGGAAGCAATCTTTATGAAGCTCAGGCACAAAATAGGAATAAGAAGACTTAATTATCTTTTTGAACAAAATTTCAATGTTTAAGGGAGTTTTGTTTAAGGCGGAAGTCTTTTTTCTTTGTCAAGATTTTTATCCAACTGGGTTTTTCTTGATAAGATTTTAACGTGATAATCTTAATAGATACTAAATACATCAAGCGGGAGTGTTGTAAATTATGAAAAAAAAAAATAATGACTCTTTAAAAATGATGTATTTATACCTAAACTTAGATATTTTTCTTTGATTTCATCTACTTTGAGGCTATTAAAGGAGTATATCTAATTAATCATTAATTAGACATAATCGTCTTAATTAGGTGATAAAAGATTAGGTATTAATTAATCACTTTGAGCACTATAAATAGAACTTATTTGTAAGGTGTTATATACACATTTTAAGAGAAGAAAACCTCTTTTTCTCTCTCTATATTCTCTCTCTAAAATAATTTAATTACTTTGTTAATTCTGACGTTTATCATCCGAAAAAATCAAACTGGATATATTGACGAATCGATTCAACCTGCACGAGCACTTGTTCTACAACAATTCTCTCATTTTTTAAAGATGTCAATTTTTATTGGTAGATGATGATCGTGTATTGTTGAAATAGTAGAAAGTCATCTATTAAACAAATGATCTGATACTTTTTTTTAATGTTTTTATATTCCATGAATCCAGATAATACAATATAAATAAAGGTTAGTTCAATGATCAACAATTGTTTCTTAAACCAAATGACAACGTATTCAATAACTCCGAACATTATCAAAAGACGATCTCTTTACCATTAAAAAAAATGATCTCTTTAATATAAATATAACAGGGATAACACTTGAGAATTGTTTAATTGCTCCAATCTTCTTCTTTTTTTTTTTTTTTTTTGGATTCTTCTTGATCATCCCCCACCGTGGTCTAGGGTTGGTTCCACATAATATTCTATACTAACATTGCATGTGCAAGTCCTCAACCTATTTTTTGGATATAATAATACTTCCTTCATTTTATAAAATACAATACTTTGATTTGGGAGGAGAACTTATATATGTTTTAAATTTTATAGAAAAGACTTATCTTTTTTGGTTGTGCGAGAGAAACACGAAGAGAAAAGAATGGACGGAGAAGTGTGATAAGTGAGATGATGTGATGTAAAGTAAAAATCGAAATGTTTTGATATTTTTTAAGCAAAAAAATTTTAAATAAGAAAGCGTTGTAATGTTTATGAAATTCAAAAAAAAAAAAAAAAAAACAAAGTGTTGTACTCCCTTTGTCCCATTAAAATCGTACCCCCTCCGTCCTATGAAAATTATACTATTTGTCTTATTTGAATACCCCATAAAAATTATGTTTTCTAATTTAGTAAAGAATAACATCAAATCAGCAATAATACACCTACTAATTTCTCTCACGTTGCTACAGTAAATCATACTTGTAATACTTATTCAATACAAATTTAACACACACATAAATTCTTGATTCGAGTCAAAACATTGCGATTTTCACGGGATAGAGGGAGTACTACTTTTCTTTTTGGGATGTCATACAAAAATTATAATCTTTTCTTATTTGGTAACTTTTTTCGTATAAAATTATCAAAATATCTTTACTTTATATCATATCAATTCATCCCATTATCATTTTTCTTGTATTTTTTCCTCTCTTTTCTCTCTCTCAAATACTCACAAGAAAAAATTGGACATTACTTATGTAAATTTTGATATGTCAAAATGAACCTAGAAAAGGGGATTAAATAGACTATCTAAGGTTTTTAAACAAAGCTAAGGTATTGTTTTCTTGACTTTACTGATCACTCTTAGTGAGATCTATTGACTCTGTAGAGTCAATGCTCTATTGAATAATAAGGACGATGATTGTCTTGAATTTGCATAATTTATCTAGTTTTTTTCATCTAATTATCTAGTTAGAACAATCAATTATAAATCAAGGCAAAAAAGTAAACTAAACAATGATTTATAGTGGTTCTAAGAATAGAGTTTAAATGAACTCTAAAAAATAAGTCCACTCTTTCTTAGTGGCCAGTATAACCAAATTAAGAGGTATTTCACTATGAATGGGGTATTTGGTTGATCCTTGACGTTTCTTATAGAGTACACAATTGGAGCAGCCTAATCTACAGAACATCTTCCTTGATGAGGTTTCTTAGAGTTCTTCTGATCTCTTTCTAAAATCAATTAGTCTCAAGCAGACCCCTTCTTCAAGTATTTATGAACCTTTCTGAGTTTGACGCAGCACTGTCATTCAGCTGACTCGATCTCTTTTCAACAACAAGGTAAGCACTTGAACATTTTCATTCAAATCAACTGCTGATGGTTTCGTACTATCCCATATTTATAGACAAGGCTCATAAACTAGTTGTTGCCTCTTTTGTCTTTCAAAATAATCTCAACCTTCCATTTCGATCAAGAATTGTCCAAAAACCAGCTCCCAACGCTCCTGAAAACGACTTGAGATTATTCGGCCCGTATTTCTGTCACTCTGTGTAGAATTTATGTCCTGTATTGAGCTCTACTGTTTTGTCTTGCTGATATCTTGTCAGTAGAATACTTAACTTTCTTTACTGAACTAACCATCTTGTACATCTGACTAAATCTATTCTAAGTTCCCAGAAGTCTACCATGTTGCCTTAATTCAATCCTTCTAACAAGAAGATATTCTCAGGCAATCTGTACACTGTTGATTTGCTGTCCAACACTCTTCTGTCCCTGAGTTCGAATCTCTACTGTCTTGGTAACTTCTTTTAAAGTTGTTTTTGCTTATTACTAATACCTATAGGCTTGATGTCTGGTCCAACATCTTTTAAATTTAACACACACATAAACTATCATGTCAAATCAATCAGTTACAATTTAAATGGAACAAAAGGAGCATTTTTTTAGGACAAAGAGAGTAATAATAAATTACTATTTAATATTTTCAAAGTAATTTTATAGTATATCTTTTTAATTTTATATTATTTTTAATTATTTTTATACTTCAGATAAATTATTATTGAATATAATAAGTACAACTATTCACTTCTTCTATCAAAGTTAGAACAAATATCATCAAATAGTCCTCAATATTGTCATAAGTAATTTTCAACTTCTTCAAACCTAAGCCATCAGTATCATTCTTTCTTTTTATTATTTCGATGAAAAAAAAAAAACAATATGATCGGTGAGAAATACATTCCAATGTTGTAAAAAGAGAGTAATCCAAACAAACATTCACTTAATTTTCTAATAAAGTAATTCCAACATAGAATTATCTCACTTTCTATACTAACACATTCAAGTGAGAATGAGTTAAAGCATGAGTTTTTTCCCTTAACACATGTGATGTGAAATCGGATTTAATGCTGGCTATCTGATAAGTTTTAATACGAACCCAGAGACGATTTTCTAGGTGAATTTTTGTAACTGTCAACAACACTGCCTTCCGCCCTTCTCCGACGTCCAACCGTCACCCGCGTCTCTCTTCACTCTTCGAACATCACCTTGTCTTCACCGTTCCCTATCCTCTCCCCCTTGTCTCCTCCTTCTCTTTTATCCTCCCTCTTCCTCTCTATCAGATTTCCACCTTGTTTGTGTGGATCGTTGACTTTTAGAGTGCAATTTCTACACAACTTCCCTATCTCCTTGAAATCGGGTCATCAGCGAGTGATTTCTTGTTCCTGTTTTTTATTTTTTATTTTTATTTTATTTTTTTTGGGGGGGAGGGGGG
>JAOVYX010021562.1:0-15628 GCA_035668315.1 Drosera spatulata
TAGGTTTCATGCAACATATTCATCATCAACATCTCTGGTTTTAGTTAAATACGCATCATCTCATGATCTAAGGTCATTAAAAGTTTATCAACACATCCCTACGAATGTTCTACTCACGCATATTGATCAAACTAAGCATGGAGCGAGTCATAGCATCAAGGACAAACATTCTGCAGGAAGTAAATGTCTGAGAACAAAGGTTTTACAGCACAGGATATGTTCCAAACAGATGTCCAATGCTACACAATGAATTGCGGATCCATTTTCCTCCAAAGCTTGATCAAACACCTTCATCGGCTTCTCCTCTTTGCTTCTCCACCTCCTCTAATCGTCTCTGCTGTCTCTGACGCTCTCTGATGCTCAATCCTCATTAGAAGAACCCTAACAATTTGTATTTATAGGCATAGGTCAAAGACGAAACGATCCGACGGCTGAAAACAATGAATCTGTATCTGGGACATCAAATTCACCTAAGCTAAACCTTTACTTGTCCCTAAGCAAAGTCTAGACTCAAAACAAAGAAAGAAATCTGAAATTAAGAAAAACTAACAAGACTCAAAAATTCTATAGCTCGAGCATCAAAGTAATCAGATTGCCTAAAATTAACTACACAAAACACATGTCGAAGGAATATTCATCACAAAGACACCCTTCATCTCTATTCACACCATATCTAGCTATCTCTCAAATCATTCCCTCTCATGGTCCTTTACACCTAGCAGAATCCCGAGATGTAGGAAAACAAAGCATTTCGAAAACTCAAATTTAAAATTCATTTATTCCACCCTGTTGCTTCCTTATATAGGATCATTCTCAAAGCCACCAAGGTCTCAAAGGAGGTCTAGATTTCCTACTGAAAATGTATCTTTTTAATTTTTCCTTTCAAGCTCATCTTATTGAATACCACATCCCCCCTTTTATCCGTAAATGATAATTTTGATTACCGAGGTAAGGGACACAGTATTTTGAAGTTTTTTGCTTGTAATTTTGTTTCCTTCTCTCTTTTTTCTTTTTCTTTCTTTCATTCTGAGTAGGTCTAGAGCATTTTTCAGTAACCAAAAACAGCATGAGGGTTACCATGGAAAAACAGGTGTTTAATAAACATAAATTTAAAAAAATTCCTTTTCTCCAAAAACCACCCCATGCTCCCTCTATAAGTGGTGGACAAGTGGAAAGATGGCATAAAAAGGGAAACATGAAGGTTTATTTATTTATTTTTTTTTTTAAGTGTCTAGCTATGGTTCAAGTCACCATTTAAGCGCTATCTACACATGAAAAAGGTCATCTCATGGGAATGTACTAGAATGATAGCAAAGATTCAGGACTTCCTTAGAAACAATATTCAAACTGCATGTATTAGTGCAACATTTGTCATGGTATAAATCATCATTTTACTTTGCTCAAGCCATAGATTTAAAAATAAGTTTTTTGTATTATATATATATATGACTGTAATAATGACTCCAAATAAATAAAAAACTCATCAGCCCTAAAAATTCCCCTAAGCTAAAGCATTACATTGTCCTCAATGTAAAAATAAAAGTAAAGCGCAGAGGACAAAAGAATACCTGTTAGGTAAGGTTCACCCGATAAACATTCAAAGTTTCTGAACCAGTTTCATATATCTCGAATCATGCCATCCATTCCGCTTTGAAACTCAAGGATCGTACGAATATCATTGACCTCACCTACTATGGACTCCTACGCTAACTTCATCTCTTGGAGCAGCTCCATTATCAGCCTTTGGTTTTCTTGAAGCTCAGTTATGTGACGCCTCAAGATGTTGAAACTGCAAGGTGTAGGAGCCACCATGGGGTTGTTTGTGTCAACAAACTTCTCGTCTATGTCCTCGATCCATCTATCTACATGTACTACGATGATTTCTCTTTCACTTGGCAAGTTAGTGTTCGCTATCTGACAAAACATAACTTGATAATAAAAATTAGTCCCTCTCACTCTCTCACACACATAATATATATATGAAAGAGAGAAGACAATAGAAAACATAAGTAGAAGTATAATTAAGTAATGAAGGAATGAAAGATAATGATCACAGGGAAATAAATTCATTACTTATGTTCGTTAAACATATGGTACGGGCATTAAGGGAACTAAGTCAATAAAAATAGAACGAGAATGCATAAAGCTAAAAGATAAATTCATTTCTAAAATGAAAAAGTGCAACTGACTCAAAACAAAAACATAAATGGAATGTCGAGGAATGACCAACCTCCCTTAAGGTAAGACAAAATATAGTCTCAACAAAAAATACAGACTCATGAATCTAGACTAACTAGCTAAAAAAAATTACATAGGAGGAGGTGGTGGTGGAAATCTGTTGTCTAAATAATCAAAGATACGACGCTGAAAGTCTTCCTGGCTCTACTGCATAGCATCTGAACGCGTAGTCACATCAGCACGTAAGTAAGCCACCTTTCGATGTAGAGACTGATAAGCAGTGTACCAGTCCATAGGAGGTGCAGTGAACTGCTCAGGTGCAGCTGGGCCTAAATGGCGTGAAGTAGATTGCCATAAAAGATGTGAATGGTGGGACTAGTGCGAAGACTGTGGCAGATCTGGCTGAGGAAAAGGCTGATGAAGATCTACCTGAGGTTCACTCATGGCTGTATCCCCCTCTGAGTCCTGCTCCTCGTCATCCTCAGCCTGATCATCATCATTAGCAAGTGGAGGAAATCCCCAGTTCCTTTGAACTGAGAGTGTATTAGAACTAGAAGGCAAAGGAAGTCGCCTGGGGTTCTCACCAGCTCTAGCCATCAAATAATAGACCCCACTGTCTACTGATATCATCCCGACTCGGATGTAGCTGTCTATGCCAAAAGGTCCACGAGTGGGCTCTGATAGGGACGCTACAGCCGATAGGTCAAACACAAAGTGCGCAGCGAGCGGTGTAAGTAGCCCACCGATAAGTATAGGTGCAGAAGTACTGTCCCCTATAACTAAGGTATCAAATACAGAGGTACGGATACGGCGCTGGAGAAATCAAGTTGTGCAAAAGCACAAAAAATAGACCCAGCTCCTTCTGGGAGACAGCACCCTGACTACTCTTGATAGCCAGCAATGCATAGGCAAAGAACTAATGAAGAGATAGTAACACCGGGTTCCTAAGCGCTGAGCTCTTACTGCTATGGGGATTGTAACCCGCAGTCAATGTCAGCTCCTGCCACAACGCCTATAAGTATGGCACATAGCCATTCTCATAATCTCTATAACCTCCCCCGTAAAATTCCATCATACTCAACCTCCTCATCTCGTTTCCTAACTGAAACGAGACATACTTCTCCACTGGATCATCAGAACGTGCAATGCCGACCGTGCTAGTCTATGTGCTCAAAACTTTTCTGACGAGTGGCATGTAGGTGGGCCATCCCGTCAGCAAAGTGTGACGTTATCCCAGCTGTGTGACTGCACTAGCGATCTCTGGCCATAGCCCTAGGGTGACTAGATCACCAGAATGAAGAAATCGAGTCGTCTTAATAGTTCTGGCAATGATCTTGGCATGCTGATTAGCATACTCTGCAGGAATCTGGATAGCATCGTTAGGATATGGCTCTAATACACGCTTTGCGATGGTCGATGAACCCTCTCTGGATCGATAAACAGGGTTCTTGGAATGAGGCATTTTTCGACAATAAGTGTGTATGAAACTACACAAATTACATGTATGTGTTAAATTCGGGTTGATTCTCAGCAATCTAACTATGAATTTGTAATCTATGCAATAAGTAGACCAATTTAGAGTACATGATTGTTGAATTTGTAGTTGAAACAAGAATTTCATACCTAGGTTTTCTCATTGGAAAATCTCGAATTACGTGCAAATCAGGACGTTTCAAGGTATGTGATTACAATCAACGGGTTTCCCTCATCGATACGAACACGTGAAGTACTTGGTTGTATGGATTGATTGAGGCTTGAAGGAGATGAGATGTGAGAAAGGGAGTAAGTCGCGGCCGTGTGTGTGTGTGACAAATGAAAACTGAGACTGCTACTCATTTATATCAAACCCAAAGCATCATCGCGGCCGCGACATGCTTTGAGCAACGCCCCAGACACATGTGTTGCACCCGCGACAGGTTTCCCTACACTGCTAATTAATTTTCTTCTAATAGTTTTGTCAGAAAACACATCTTAAACGCTTTCCAGCGACATTCGTCATGAAATATCGTGTTAAACAGTGTTTTTTGAGAGCTTGAGTTTCTTATTTTCCGATTCGAAGAATAAATGAAAATACTATGAACGAAAAGCTAAACTAAACTTGGGTTGCCTCCCAAAAAGCGTCTTTGTTTAACGTCGTTAGCTCGACAGGCATGACTTTAAATTAGTTCACTGAGACGCGGTGTACCTTCTCTAAGGGAATTTCATCAAACCACATCGAATCCTGAAGTTCATAGTAACGTTTCAATCTGTGATCATTAACCTTAAAACTTTTTATGTGTCTTCGCTTTGAATCTCAACCGCTCCATGATTATAGACCTTTCTGACAATGAACGGTCCTTCCCATCTCGATTTTAATTTCTTGGGAAATAACCTTAAGCGAGAATTCTAAAATAAGACTTTATCTCCTTCCTTAAAGTTTTTTTTGCAAAATTTTTTCATCATGAAGTTTGCTAATTTTTCTTTATATAAAGCAGTATTTTCATATACATCACGATGAATCTCGTCTAGTTCCGAGAGTTGGAGTTTCCTCATGTTAGCGTAGTCTCCATATTCCAAATTGTGCTCTTTGATTGCCCATCATGTCTTATGTTTGATTTCCACTGGCAGGTGACATGCTTTTCCGTACACCATTCTGTACGGAGACATTCCGATTGGAGTCTTATATGCAGTATGATATGCCCAAAGAGTGTCATTCTGCTTATCACTCCAATCCTTCCTCTTCGGATTGACTATCTTTTCAAGAATTCTTTTGATCTCACGATTGAACACTTCAGCTTGTCCTCTCGTTTGTGGATGATAGGCTGTGGAGATCCTGTGATTGACATTTTATTTCTTAAATAAGGCGTCCATTACCTTGTTGCAAAAGTGGGTTCCCTGATAGCTTATCACGACTCTAGGTACCCAAATCTGTTAAAAATAAAATTTCTAACAAACTCCACCACCACCTTAGCGTTATCAATTTGTGTGGGTATGGTCTCTACCTATTTCGAGACGTAATCAACTACTAGCAAAATATATTAATGACCTTTTGAGTTTGGAAATTTCAAAAATTTCATCTCTTTTCGATATATTGTCAGTTTTTTGACATTGTTCACAGCTCTTTACATATTCATAAACAACTTTGTTTAAAGATGGCCACAAAAATCCATAAGACAAAATCTTGTGAGCTACTCGTCTCACTACAAAATGACCTCCACAATCATAGGAATGACAATGCTTCAGCACTGACTGAATCTCGTGATCAGGAATGCATCTTCTTATTACACCATCAGCACAAAATTTAAGCAGAATTGGATCCTCCCACAAGTAATACTTTGTATCGTTTCTAATTATCTCTTTTTGATGCCTTGGAAGATCACTCGATAATTTTTCGGTCATCAGAAAATTTACAAGGTTAGCATACCAAGGTACATAACCATGAAGACTATATAAATGCTCGTCAGGAAATGATTTCGTTATTCTTATTGACTCATCTTGATTCACTATTCTTCATAAGTGTTTGGCAATGTGATTTTCCTCACCCTTCTTGTCTTTGATTTCAATGTCAAACTCCTGAAGGAGAAGAGTCTATCTCAATAATCTTGGTTTTGATTCCTTCTTCTTCAAACGATACTTTAATGCAGCATGAGGGATAAGGTAGAGATTTGATAACTTTGACTTTAGCCTTGTCTACTTCTAATCCCTTCGCGGAGACAATGTGTCCCAACGCTAAACCTCTTTCCACCATAAAATGGCATTTTTTGTAGTTTAGAACAAGGTTCATTTCTATACATCGTTTAAGAACTTTTTCTAGATTTTTTAGACAATGATCAAAAGAATTTCCATAGACCGAAAAATCGTCCATGAAGATCTCTATTATTTCTGATATATAATCAGAAAATATAGACATTACACACCTCTGGAACATTCCTGGAGCATTGCATAAACCAAAGACATACACCTGTAAGCATAGGTTCCAAAGGGACAAGTAAATGTTGTTTTCTCTTGGTCTTCAGGGGCTATCACAAGTAAATGTTATACCCTGAATATCCGTCTAGGAAACAGTAATGAGAACGGCCTGCTAACCTTTCTAGCATTTGATCCATGAAAGATAACGGGAAATGATCCTTTCTCGTGGCGGCATTTAATTTCCTGTAATCAATACAGACTCTCCAGCCACTTTGCACTCTTGTTACAATAGTTTCCCCGTTGTCCTTCTCAACAACTGTTAATCTTGACTTCTTAGGCACAACGTGTATCGGACTTACACATCAGCTGTCCGTGATTGGATAAATTACTCCAGCATCGAGCAATTTCAAAATTCATTTTCGACCACCTCCCTCATTGGAGGATTCAATCTTCTTTGAGGTTCTTTGGATGGTTTGGAGTTGTCCTTTAATAATATTCTGTGCATGCACATAGAGGGACTAATTCCTTTAATATCGGCAAGGGTTTATCCAATAGCCATTTTGTGCCTTTTTAGTACATCCATCAGAACTTTCTTTTGCTCAACTGTCAGTTGACTTGAGATAATAATCGGTAACTTGTTATCGTCATCAAGATAAGGATATTTCAACTGAGCTAGCTATGGATTTAACTCTAATGTTGGTGGTGTTTTAATTGATGGTTTGATCTTTTCATGATCTTACGTTAATTCAAGCATTTCGACATGTTCTTGCCCTTGTAATTGATCTTCAAGGAAAGACAAGTAACGATCATAATTGCTTTCATCAAATTCTTGATCAATTTCAATTTTCTTGATGGTTTCCATAAAGGTCAACTCATCTGCATCGAATAACTCTTCTTCAAGGGACATGGAGGTGCTAACCGAACACACAGCGAATACTTGATCGCTTGGATGTGTCATAGCCTCATAAATATTAAATTCGATCATCTCTCCATAAAATTCCGTAGATAGCTTTCCAGTGTTAACATCAATTTTAGTGTTAGCTGTCCGTAGGAATGATCTCCCTAATAAAATAGGTGCATGAGTTGAATGATTTTGACCATCTTCAGTCTTTATGATGTAAAGGTCTACAGGAAGGACAAGATCATTAAATTTCACAAGGATATCTTCTACCACTCCAGCAGGATGTGTCACGGACCTATCAACAAGCTGAATTACAACCCCAGTTGGTTGTAAAAGTCTTAAATTCAAGGATTGAAAAATTGATAAGGGCATCACATTGAGGGAGCTCGAAGATCAATCATGCAGTCTATAATTTGCACACTTCTTATCGTGCATGGTATGGTAAACATCCTAGGGTCCTTTTTTTTTTTACGATAGTCTCTTCTGTAAAATAGCTGAAACATTCTCGCTTACCATGACTCGTTCATGCCCATGTAATTTTCGTTTGTTGGTGAAAAGTTCCTTTAAGAATTTAGCATATCTTGGAACTTGTTTGATTGCTTCCAACAAGGGAATATTTACTTCGACTTTCTTAAAAAGCTCAAATATGTCCTTTTCCACTTCTGATTTCTTATCTTTAGTTAAACGATTAGGAAAAGGAGCATTGGAAATAATCCTTGTTTCTTTTGGAGCAGATATCCTTGTTTCTTCTTATTGTTTAAGGGCTTGAGGTACTTCAGTTACCCCCTCCTCTTTATCTTTAATTTCATGAGGATTTTTATAAATTCCTGTTAACTCTTTCCCACTTCTCATAGTTATTGCGTTTGCAATTTCTCTAGGATTTATAGGCTGAGAAGGGAGTTTGTTGTTCATTTGAGCCTTCAACTGGCTCATATCAAAAGCTAATTGGCTCATTTGGCTCTGGATGCTCTGAATGTCAGTCTTTGTCTCTTTAGCATCCTTTTGCATCCTTTTGCATTTGCATTTGTGTTATAGCCATTTGCTTGACCATCTCTTCAAGTGACATTCCACTTGATGATCCTTGATTAGTGTTATTAGCATTGAAGTGCTGTTGTTGTTGTTGTTGTTGTTGTTGCTGTCCCTGACCAAATCCTCGAGGGAATTTTTCTTGTTGGGGAACATTCTGGGCATTGTTTTGTGCTCCCCATCTAAATTTTGGATGGTTCCTCCAAGGTAAGTCAGGCATATTGTTCCACGGTGCGACCAAAGCCCTGCCCACGACACAAGATCGTAGTGGCCCGACATTGTGCTGTTCACCTTAAAACTAATACAAAAAATACTAAACGATGTCCAAAAATTCTAGAAACTTATACATCACTTCTAAATATGCTTGTCTAGCTTATCAATGTGAAACTTTGCTATATTAGCTCTCGAGGCTCATGAAACGACGATAAAATGTGAATTTCCAGCCTTTGAGCTCATGACTTGTCATTTTCTTCATCTTTCTTCATTTTTGTTCCAAACTTCACGCCAATCTGCCACAAACATAAAAACGTAGCAGTACCAACATTGCAAGATAAAAAGATGCCAAAACATAAAATAGACAATACAAGAAGAATAAAACAAAAATTTAGAATAAAGAAATGATGTGTGTTTATGCACACATCAAGGGCCATTTCGCACCACCATCTATACCCTAGCAGTGATCCGACTTTGTGAGTATTGCCTTTCAGTTTTTATTTCTTTATCTTAACATTGAAGACAATGTATTGTTCTTGTTTGGGGGAGTGAAAACTAAAAACTGGATTTATGTTTATTCGTACGCTTTTATTATAGTCTGTAAAACATGTTATGCTAGTTTTTATTATTGAGTCAGTATGTCATTTGGATTTAGTTGTCATGTCCTGTTTAATTGTATTTTATTTCGTTAAAAAAATAGGATAAATAAAATGGAAAATTCGTTAAAAAATTTTGAAAAATTAAAATTTTTATGTTAAAATTTGCTTTAATAAAAGAATTCATTCAAGAATTCCTAGGAGTTATGCAAAATGTGTTAACTCAAAAAAAAAAAAAAAAAAAAAATGAGACAAGTGTCATACTAGAAATAAGATGGCCTAAGTTAAAACCCACCTCGTTACGTAGTAGTTTGTCGTCCAAAGTATTGCTAAGTTTGTATCTCTAGCAAGGCACATTTGGGGAAAATTAACCACGGGATGTGAGGGGAACGATAGAGGTTGGACTTTTATAATACATCGAGCTTAAGCTACTAGCTACTTGATAGTGGTAAGGCGGAGAGGTGTGCATCGTAAATTATTTATCCCATTCTTTGTGTAGCCATAACCTTATAAACCTCCCTTACTTAACGCTATTATTCTCTTCTTTTTCTTCCTTTCATCTCGTATTTTACGTGATACACTATTTTGATTGGGCATGTTTGAATTCATTATTGGAGTTGTTTTATAGTTTCATGCCATGAACTCCACAAAAGAACCCTTTTGAACCTTATTAAGTATACGAGTCAAGGTGGCAAAGTTGGGGATATTTTTGTATGGGAGGGTCAGCTTCTTATGTTGTAATGTGGCACACAATGTGCTGGGATTATATTGTCCAAAAAAAGAAGAAGAAGAAGAAGAAGAAATTTCAAAAGAAAAGATGATTGCTAAAGCAATCCAGCAAGTAAAAAGGTTTAGAAGTATTGTGTCTCTTATCTCGATAATCAAAATTATCATCTATTTGTATAGACAAAAGCAGGGTCATGGTACTCAATAAGATGAGCTTGTTAATAAAGAAAAAAGAAAGAAAGAGAGATTCCTTTTGTTTGGTTTGGAACTTTTGGTGTTCTTTTTGTAAAGGCACAATGCCTCAAGGGATACATGTATTGATCGTTTATCTTGACTCATACCATATTCCTACTCTTGCACCCTAACTCCACAAACCAAATTGCCAAACCTCCTTTTCACCAACTCTGTTATTTTTGTTGGTCATGTCCTAAATATTGGATTGAGATGCGTATTTGGTTCAGGTAAGATGGTTGTTAGTATGTGAATGCTTAAAGTGGTTGTCTTATTAGGGTTGAACTTTTATCCTTTCATATTATTAGAGTATTGATATGATCCTCAAGAACATTATGTGATGGTGAGTGGTGCCTTGTTAAGTGATCATCTAGGGATATGAGGATGACTTTTTGTAATGTGACAAGAGGGAAAAATGAATTGACTTACAAAGGAGTGTGTTATGACACTTGTTTATTTAATTATTTTGAGTTTCTCATTTTGCATTGTTCTTGTTTCTTCTTGTGTGTTTTCTTTTACTTAGGGACAAACAAAGTTTGGTTCGGGGGAGTTTGATATATGTGAAAACACGCATCATTCTTTTAGTCAAAATCGTTTGTTTGAGTCAGTTTTATTGTTATTTCATATTGTTTTAGTTTCTTTTGTTATTTAGAGCATCGATACTATAATATCTTTTGTTTTCATCGCAACAATGAAGAATTGGAAGTGTTTTCTGAGGATGAGCTGATTATGAGAAGTTTGAGGTTGTTTTTTGAAGTTTCTTATTGATATCCAAGCTTGTGGAATGTGTTTGCATTTTATTTAGAGATGAATGTCCAAGTTTGCATGTTTTGTATCGGGCATGGACCGTGCATATCAAACACAGGCCGTGCAATGTGAAGAATCAATGTTTCTAAGCATGGGCAAAGCAGGACTGAACACAGGCCGTGTGCACAAGACATGGGCCGTGCCAAGGCCGTATGGGCCGTGCGTCCCACAAAATCTAGTTGTGATGCCTTGCTATTTTGAGGGGAATTTGTTACTTTCCCCCCTATAAATATCTACATCCAATGTTAGAAAAGGGAGTTCGAAAAAAAGAGTTTTCATAAGTTCTACGTAAGTTTTTAACTGAGTTAGAGACGCCGCTTTAACCTGAAATGACGGACTTTATGGATCACAACGAGATTAACGCTATGCAACTTCCATTCGTTGAAGAGATCATTGTCCTTCCCTTGTTTAGACCAATTTCTATTTGTCTAGGGTTTTATATCTCTCACTTTTCATAGTTGTAATTCGAGATGACTTTCTGTGTTTGACGTATGAATTTTTTGTTTTGTATCATGACAATGATAGCATAAATCTGAGTATGGCTTAGTGGTTGTCGCTTAGCATGGATTCTATGAGACGTGATCCCTGTTTTTAAAAGTTTCATGTTCATCAGTTATGATATCATTTCTTGTGTTGATTTTATTATGAATTACTTGTCTATTGTAGTTGGACTGATCATCTAATTATGCTAGGGAAGTATGTGTGCAATCAAGATATTCTCTTTTCGTTGATGTTTGTAGCAAGTTCATTGATTAATGGCATTCTCTTTTGGTTAACCTATGATCACATGAAAATGAGCATGATATGACGCTAATCTGTGTTAGGTCAATATTGTGAGGTGTTTATTCATAATGCGGTATGTTTAGTCTATGTTATATTCTCTTTTGGACATAGAGTAAATATATTAGTTTGGTTATGGCATGCTTTATGATAACCAATAGCTATATCGGAAACTCTCTTTTTGCCAAGTTTTATTACAAACACCTATCGTAATAAAACATGAAATGAAAATTATTAGTTTATGATTAAAATCCATGATAAGTGAAGATCACAAAGGTCATACGTTTTGTTGAACTTTTCAATCTCAAGATAAATTCCCAATTAATCTATTTTTATTTAATTGCATTATTTTGTTTAGGTCTTATTCTTCTCAACAACATTCGTAATTTCATAGAAAATTGGTAGAATGATAATATAATTCAAAAAAAATTGTAAAAAGGTCATTCCCTATGGGATCGACTTGTGCTTATCATTATTATATTTTTTATTATAATTGTGTTGTGTAAAGTAGTATGAATATTTCAATTTGTAGAGTCTTGCGACTGGTTCTCTCAGTTTTGCTATCATTACTGTGTATGTGGACGATCTCATTCTGGTAGGTACTGCACAAGATCTCACAAATACAGCACACTCCTAAAGAATGGATTTAAAATAAAAGATCTTGACAGAACCCAATTTTGTCTGGGCATACGAGTTGAACACTTAGCAAGTGGAATTTTTATCCATCAATCGTTATATACTAAGAAGGTCCTTTCTCTATTTTATATGGATAAAGTCCATCCCTTGACATCTTCAATGATTGCTAGATTATTAGATATCAAGAAAGATGAGTTTCGAACCCTCGAAGAGGGAGAAGACATCTTAGGACCTGAAGTTCCTTATTTTAAGTGTATTTGGTGCGCTTATGTATCCAGCTAATTGTACAAGATTGGACATTGCTTTCGCGGTTAACATGTTAGCGAAGCATAGGTCATCTCCGACAAGTAGACACTGGAATGGAATCAAGTATGTCATATGATATCTTCGTGGAAGCATTAATATGGGGATAGTTTATTCAAGAGGAGTGAAATCCAGGCTAGTTGGATTTACAGATGCTTGGTACTTATTAGATTCACACAAAGCAAGATCACAAACAGGTTATGTGTTTACTTTTGGAGATATTGCAATATCGTGGAGGTTGGTGAAGTAGACCCTTACAACAACATCTTCCAACCATTCAGAGCTTATTGCAATGCACGAGACTAGTCGAGAATGTGTGTCACTGAGATCCATGATATAGCATATACAGAAGTCATGTGGGCTGCCTTCAATTTGTGGAAAGCCTATAATCGTATATGAAAATAATACAGCTTATGTTGCACAACTCAGAGAAGGCTACATCAAAAGCGACAGAACTGATCACATGATCTTCAAAAAGATGACGTTATTGATGTGCAACGAATCCGCTCAAGTGACAACTTGGTAGATTTATTCACAAAGACATTACCGGGAGCAACCTTTATGAAGCTTAGAGACAAGATTGGAATGAGAAGGCTTAATAATCTTCTTAAACAAAATTCCAATATTTAAATGAGTTTTGTTTGAGGGAAAGATTGTACTCTTTTTTCTTCTCTATGGTTTTTATCCCACTGGGTTTTATCTGACAAGGTTTAAACAAGAAAAAATCTTACTAGGTGATAAATACATTAAGGGGGAGTGTTGTAAATTATAAACATAATGTCCCCTTGAAAATGATATATTTACACATACATCTAGATATTTTTCTTTGATTTCACCTACTCTTGAGGCTATTAAAGGTGTACACCTAATTAACTATTAATTGGATCTAATCATCTTAAATAGGTGATAAAAGATTAGGTGTTAATTAATCACGTAGAGTACTATAAATAGACCTCATTTATAAGGTGTTATGTACACATTTCTATGAGAAAAAAATCTCTCTTTCTCTCAATATATTCCCTCTCTAAAACGGTTTAATTGCTTTGTTAATTTCGACGTTTATCGTCAGACGAAATCAATCCAAGTATATCGACGATTTGGTTCAACCTGCACGAATACTTATTCTATAACAGGAACTCAATAATCAATCGGTAAACCACTACAAAATGAACAGTATTTTACGATCGAAAAAATCGATCTCTAAGTAGGGATTTCGTTCGCTAAATGTTGTTTGTGATCGAAAATCGATCGTCAAAAGGTTAGTCACTAAATATATTAGGGACCAAAATGATCTTAATTTAGCGATCGTTCCTATTTTGGTCACTAACTCTAGACCAAAAAGGGAATGGTCGCTAGTTAGTTTTGAGACCGTTTTGGTCGCTGAAACTTATTCCTGGAATGAATTTTCTAGTGAAGTTAGCCAACAATTCAGAGCACAATACCTTATTATAGGTACCTAAAATCTGGTTTGTTGCATTTCCCCGCGCGATACAAAATTTCACCCAAACCATATCGAAACCACTCCAAACCCATCCATCCAACCTCTTCCATATCCACAATCTAACACCAACTTATCAAATTACACAAAACCAGCACGAAAAAAAACACAAAATGATATCAATTACTCATTATAATTTAAGGATCGTGTATCAAACCAGGAACCGTAAAGAAAACTACATAAAACTACAAAAATCATACACATCTACATAGGCCTAAAAACCATGGATCTGCTCTGGAGGACATGGAGATAACGGTGGTAGTTGATCATGAGAATCGTCCGGACGGCGAACAAAAGCTCCTCTTCCGCACTGAGACACCATCTGGGGCATCCTCTCCATCTCGACCTTCAGAGCTGCCACATGCTCCTTCAGCGAAAGCATCTCGGAGCGGTCGACTGATACTGGTACTCTAATAGCCGAGGGTCGTAGCTCCCTAATATAATACACCGAGGAGGCCGATCCGAGACCATAGACGTATCCCTTCTTGCATCCGGCTACGTTGGCTGGTGAAGGTGCACTCCTGCTCCTGAGTGAGTTGAGTCCCCGGCTCCTGTGTAACCAAAAACTCATCCACCACCACCGCAACGAACTCTGTACTCCACTTATATATTACATCAACAGAAAAGGAAAAAAAATTAATAACAAATATTAGAAAAAACATAAATGAAATAAAAAAGATTCACTTATCGCCACTCCCTTAGCCCTGTCATCACAGAGCTCAATCTTCTCACCCGGTGTCGGTACAACGCCTTTCTTCTTATACGTGTGCTCGAACACCTCTGCCTCATCAAGCATCCTCTTCAGCGTCGTAACCTAGGTTAGGGATTTTATTTTTATCAAACAAATTAGACAACAAAAAATAGACAAACTTACAAAAAATACATGGCTTTTTTGAAAAACAACAACTTACCAGCTTCTTAATCACATGGACCGTAGACAGACTTCTTGTGTGTGCATAACCTCTCCTTTATATCTGTTGTCCTTGGCCTGCTTAGATCACTCCTTGAATACCTTTGAACTCCACTTGGTGTTCAACGCCCCAAGCGATGTCTCATCGACCCAAGGTAGGACGTCTCCTTTCTGAACAGTCTGACGGGCCTTGTACAAGATATCCTTCGCCCTCTTTTTCGTCGTCGCCTTCCACTCTATCCTCACATGCTCCGTCATCTCGGGCTTTCACCAATAAATGTCCAACACACACATTTAAAAAAATATATAGATATTACTCAATAAAAAATATAAAACACGAAATAAAATCAATTTTTCAAAAATTTAAAGAGACCCTCCCACATCCTGTCCCTCATCCACAAAGACACCTCCCTCCAGCACGTTAAATCCCCCTGATAACAGCTCTCAAAGAAGACGGAACAACTGGACACAACACTATGATGATCAAACTTGAAACACATATATGGAACGACGATATATATATATATAAAACTAAAATTCAGCTGAATTATAAAGTTTTAAAATAATAAACTAAACATACCATAGGCCATCGGGATCTAACACCTGTCATAGCCGTCCACCCCCAGCGTACTCAATCTCCTCATCTCCCTGAGCAGATGAGTGTGATGACAAAAGATGAGGAGAGTCAGATGGTCCAGAAGTTGGTGATATGGAAGAAAGGGGAGTTGGTGGTATAGAAGGACGGGGAACTGATGATATGGAAGGACGGGGAGCTTGTGAGATGGAAGGACGAGGAGGAGTAAATGGGAGATCAATTATAGGATGGTCCTCCTCGAGGTAATCATCCTCATCACGTAGCAAAGTCATGCCTATATCATGGAATCAAGCTGGTGATACACTACCTCTCCTACCTATGTTTTTTGAAGTGTATATTT
>JAOVYX010021563.1:0-15628 GCA_035668315.1 Drosera spatulata
TGGGGTTAGGCCCTGTGGGTTGTGAAGTAGTTTCCCTGCCACGGGGACTATGATGCGGTCATAGACCGGCACGGTCAATAGAATGCTTCCGACGAAGAAGACGGTTAGAGAGGCGGCCGGGATCTCGAACGACTTCCCGATGTGACGGTCCATGGTGGTCGCTTGCGACACGGAGAAGGTTGTCATTTGAGCATAGACAGTCCAGAAGATTATGGTTGTGGCCCAAATGGGTAACATTCTAAGGACCAATTTCACTTCTTCAACATCAGTCAGTGTAGACAAGACCCACCTGTTTGTCTTGATGGTGTCAGGATCTTTTATAGCAGCTTTGTCCAAGAATCTGCACAAAAATTAAATCATTGATATGT
The DNA here is from genome assembly GCA_035668315.1 of Drosera spatulata. Taxonomy (NCBI): domain Eukaryota; kingdom Viridiplantae; phylum Streptophyta; class Magnoliopsida; order Caryophyllales; family Droseraceae; genus Drosera; species Drosera spatulata. Next base: position 369 of record JAOVYX010021563.1, read on the forward strand.
TCAAATAATGCATAAGATCAAATTCGGCAAGAAAATAAGAAATGCCCCCACACCCATAGATTTGCATAATTTTGCTTCATGTTAATCAAATAATGTTAGACCATATATTGATCAAAATCCACGATCCAAACAAGTTTATAACATATATAGGCAGCTACGTACATCGAGGATTAGACAGACTGACATATAGGAAAGATACAATGACACCGTATCCAAAATACGATATATGTTACAAGGGTCATCTTACCTTAGGCAGCTAAGCCTACTTTTGACTTGATTCTATGTTTCTATAGCTATGGCATCGCCGTGCTACTTTAAAGTGTGATGTACCTACAATGTCCGACTACCCGAGTCGTAACTCCTCCATGCTTTTGGTCCGTCTACCTCATTTAGTGCATGTTAACGGGTAGAAGCCTCGCTTGAACCATGTCTCGTATGATATCGACATCTCTCGTGTAAGCCGATATCGCCCATGACATCCAATATGATATCTACATCTTCCTTTTGTAAGCTACAGAGCTAGGTTCAATGGACATTTACTTAGACCAAAAGGACCATAGGGCATTTTTCATATGGTCCAACATATCTATAGCTACATCTGAACATATAGTCAATATACAAGTAATCACAAGTGGTGTAGGTGCCTTTGGCAAAGGTTCATATTTGTCTCTTTTCACTTTCCTTGAGATATGGATGGTGAAACCCACAGTCTTGGCACGTGGATTGACAAAGACACACTGCACACACTATACATAAAACATGGGTGGCAGCTGAGAGGAATCAGGACAAGACCATACTATACTTACCCTTGTGACTACTACCCAATTTTACGTCAGAATCTAACGCGGTTATATGCAGGGTAAATACTACACAGCAACCATTGTATTAGCTTATGAAGAGCTATTATTGCTAACAACATTTCGACCTTGGTCGGTTAGAAATCATGTTGGGTTGGACCAAGTGCTTATACCAAAGCGGCTTAGTTAAGCCGTGTTTGGTCGTTTTCGTTTAAGTTTCTTTCCTTTTATGCAAATGGAATCCGACTTCTCAAATATACAAGGCCTCGACTTGATATACGTGATTGGGTCACGCGTCACTTATCTAACGAAGGAGACATAATATCACTGAATTCTTATGGACCAAAAAAAAAAAAAAAGTAGTGAAACAAAGCAAAATGATAAGACAGCATAAATGTCTTGAGTGTAACAAATAACGTGATGAAATTATATTGGAGAAATGAAATTCATTGATTGAAGGATGTTTAATAGAGGATGCTTTTATGAAAGCAATCTCCACTGTAAAGAGGATGTAGTCATGTTGTGTAAGATCCTTTTCTTGTTGAGATTACGAACAAAAATATATAGTTAGATATGTAAATATATGAAGGCTCATATTATTCATAAAATGACATATATTGAGACCATTATTTTTTGGCCCGATTAGGATCATCACCCATAAGCTAAGATTATTTCATGAATCAAGAAAATACACATAATGTTGTATGTTAATGAAATATAGTGTCGTAACGGAATGCGTTACATAAATATATACGATTCGATCTCTTTGAAGTTAGGAAAGAATCTTATCCCTAATTTTGTAGTACATATTCCGAATGTTAGTTATTCTTCACTTCTCACTATCTATAAAAAAGATGCCAGGGATATAGTCAAAGTAGACCGGTTCATATCAGCATATATGAATTTCCGCAGTAAACGATATCAAATCTTACATTTACATACTTACTCACAGAATTTCTAAAAGCTAGCGAGTCCTAGTTATCAGATTCGGAAACGTCCTACATATTAGCATTATTTTGTATCGCTTTGGTTATCGACATATATATCTAATTTGTTACATGATGGATTTTGCCTAGACAAATGGCAAAAAGGTTATACGACTATAGGGTATAAAGATCTAGGTTCCAAAAGCAAAATTATTTGCTAATTAAGTGGGAAAACTATGAACTCCATTAACGTAACCTAGCTAAAAGCTTTAATTTAATAAAAGTGAATAAGAGACCTATGCATGTATAATAATGACACAGGAACCCAAGTAGATGCATACCGGGTAAAACTACGGAAAGAAGATTTTAAATTATCGCATCAGGTAAACATGAATGCAAAGCAAGTCACGGGACAAACTCTATGGCTCAAAAAAGACTACTATATTAAAGTATTATCCTAAGGTAAGAGACTTCTGAGTGATCGAATCAGTTCTGGTGCCATATAGGCTAGGAAAATTTGCATATAATTCAAAGGATAGCGACTGAGTATAGAGAGAATACTAACCGGAACCCCTTGGTACGAGGCAACTTCTGCTTTTTATGCACCTTGCTCCCTAACGCGACATCCTCGACATTGTAAAGCTCCAATGCGTCCGAGGGCAGTTCCATCCCCCTCTTCCTCCAAGCAGCCACAAAAACCACGGCGATTTGGGTCAATGGACTCCCGGCCAACTTCTTGAAGCGATACATTCTGGTCCCGGCAAGGAACACGAACAAGCCCGTGACAATAGCACACCCGCATATGCCATATCCCCACGGCCTTCCAACGTTATCTTGAACGTAAACAAGTATTGTCACGGCGCAAAGGGACCCAATGCTTATGAAGAAAAAGAACCAACTGAAGAACTTGGTCATTTGGGTCCTCTCTTCTTTGTTTGAGTCGTCAAACTGGTCTGATCCCAAACCTGATACACTCGATTTCAGGCCTCCGGTCCCCAATGCGGTAAGGTAGAGGGCCAAGTATAGAACCCCGAGCTGTCTGGATGTGGCTTGGATGCATGTGCTCGAATCCAGGGTGCATGATGGTGGTCGGAGGCTTGGGATTGCGGTTGATATAGTTAGGATTGTAACACCCTAGGATATGCAATGTAACAATACCAATTATCAACAGAAAGTTCAATCGAGGAGCGCTTTGATATTATTGAAACATGTTTAAACCCTAAACCCTAAAAAAAAAAGTTAAAATTAAAGATTCTCGTAAAAAAGGTGCAAGTTCAAAAACTCCAAAAACAATCCATGTTAAAATACATGCCCGATATCATGACAACTTCATGCAGCGACTCAACATATTAGTAATTGAAACTTATCATGAAGCGTGTCACGAACCAATCAATCTTTAAAAAGGATGTAAGAACACTGTCAACACGTTGAAAGTTGTCACGAACATTGACCAATATTATATGAGTGTATTATTTTTTTATGACGAGGGTGTCCGGACACTCAAGAAGAAGGTTGAGTCGAACACCACTAGACCAACCCAGGTTGGTTGTATGATTTTTATCTTAATCTACCACAACAATTTGGTTTATTTCTATTTTCGGAGTACAGTCGATCCATTAATAATAAAGTGAAAATTGTGAATAGGTAGATGTTATTTTTGAAATTAGGAATCAGTTTCTAAATTATTAATTATCATTTATTCATATTTATTTTAATTGTAAGAATGATTTGTTGTGTTTCTTATTAAATATATGACTAATTGATAAATAAAATATGAGTTATAATCTATTAATAAAATTTTATATTTTGATGAATAATAGATTATTCTATCAATAATGAAACATGGAGTAAATGAAAAACAAGTGGGGTTTTCCTTGGATCATTTTCATGCATTTGATATCAACAATGATACAGTAATAAGACAAAGATAAAATAATATTAAATTGTATACAATGAGAAACTAAAAATGGATTTGTTCGACGGGGAGGGATTTGACTTTGAAAATTACTTGGACCAATCAATAATTGAAGGAAAAAAAGTGAGCTTTGGATATATGAAGATGAGAAACACGAAAAGGTATCTTACAAGTGCTTGAATGCCGGTGAAGATAGCAACTGTCAAGTACCTGTCAAAAATATGGAGAGTCCCAAGTTTATCAACCAAATAATTCAACAGCTCTTTGATTATTATACTATTAATTAATGTTAATTTGATTGATTCATAATTATGTCGCAATTATTGATAATAAAATAGTAACATCAATAATCTATACTAATCCATAGCCTAAGGAGTACTGCTAACCAACTATCATGTTCATTGACCAAATTAAACCAGTATTCATTCTTATGCGACATCGGAATAATCCATTTGGATGACGTATAATTATCTTTCAAATGCATAGAGATAAGTTAAAGAGGGCTATGTATAATTGTATGTTATGGTTCCAACCCAAAAGCGTTCCATCCGAGATATCGTGCCGTCAAACACAATTTGAGTCAACATATTCCAGATAAAATGAATGTTTAACCAGCTTGACTGCCTAATTTGTAGTGACAAATGATTTTGACATTACACTTTACATTGAACCTTTTACGATATGGTGTAAATTTGAATAATACTTCGAAGTTGATACTTCTTCTACCACTATATCCTTTTTCTTCATGATATTAATGTTGAAAAGAACATATAGATATAGGTTCTTTCTCTGAAAATCGATCCTTGTCAATGGTACATACCGGCCAATAAAGGTATCAGCGACGAAGCCGCCGAGGAGGCAGAGCATGAAAGACGTGCCCATGAAGTTGGTGACGGTGTTGGCGGAGGCGGCAGCTCCCAAATGCATGATGCCGGTGAGGTAAGTCACCAGATTCACGGCGATTCCCAGTGTGGTCAGCCTCTCATTTGCCTCCACCCCTGTTCAAGATTGTAATATATATTTTCAGGTATGGGCTCATTTAACCATATTGTAAGCTGGCAAGTATGCCATTTTGTGACAAGTGACAACTGATATAATATGATATGAAATAATGCAATGTTAAATCCATTCCTGCACGATTCTCTTCTCGATATATCTAACTCACATGATGGTTTGTGATTTAGATATTCATGATAAGATGAAACGGATAAGAGTTACCGGACTGAGAATATAACTTCTCATGTAATCAGAAAACATATATTGGTTGACCTATTAAATATGTTACCAAGCAAACAAGCACCATATGTTCGATAATATTATATGGTGTTGAAAAACCAGCGCGTATGCTCTGTGACACACTGAAATTTGAACCATAACCATCAAAATGACTTGTTTTTGTGTCAAGATTCCATCGGCGTAGGACAAATTGATTATACTAGAATGGGACTTTCAAGGAAGCTCAGAGACAAGAAAGAAGCTCTATCTACCGAGGATCATAGCGGCACTGATCCAGCCGCCAGTCGAGGATGCAACAGCTGGCCGGCCTTTATAATCCCAAGCATCAGAGAGCTCAATCGGCTTCCCTTGTGTAACCGGGAGAGCCATGGTTAATATATAGTATCACTTGATCTTGAGCTAGTTTGAGCACTCTGCCTCTTCTCTAGCAGAGCTCTCTCTTTTCCAGAGACTTTGGAATAGAGGATTAAGAGAAGGAAAGGCGCACAAGTGCTCTGCTGCTTAGCTTAGACAAGTAAAGGCCTGCAAATCCTGTGGGCATTTTATAGCCTTTTTTTGGGCACATTCCCTTTGCCCACCTTTTTTCTTCACCGCCCCCCCCCGCCTTTTTTTTTTTTTTTTTTTTTTTTTGTCTCCTTTCACGTTTCTTTTTAAGAGTAATGAGTCCAAACGTCGCAACACGTTGCCACTAGATCTTCTCGTTGTTATTATCGGAGCGAAAATGAGATACATACGTATTATTATCGTTAGATTATTGTTCGGTAACTCTCTGATGGATAGATGGATAGATGTCAGTGTCATTGTCAACCAGTAAATAATCTCGAAGTATGACACCATCATAAACTTTCGCACAAAATATCTAATTGGAGAGATTTTAAGTAGTAAACTATCTTAGAAGCGAATGAAGATGTTAGTATTGGATAAGTTTCTCCCCAACTAACTAACCTTCATAACAGGCTCCTAGTTGGATTAAACATTGTGGTACAAAGACAAATGGCTCAAATTCTTCCCATCTATGGAAAACATATCCACATCTTGGTCTTTACAGACAACAATACTTACGAATATCTTCTTCTTCGCACACTTTGAGCAGATTTGATCATTCAACCATTGTTATACTAGTCAGAATTCCACCTTATGAACACGACAATCTTTTGCATCGAGTCTATATATCTATTGACTGATATGCAATACAAGATGTTTTTGCATCTTGCTGCTTTTAACGTTAGGAGTACGTTTAATTGTGTGTTTATATAATCGAGTAGCTAATGAGTTTTGCCAAGAAACAGGGTATGTGATGGTCCAAAGCAATGTTGGCTGTGAAAAGTGCCCTTGATATTAAGACAAAAGGCCGCCAAGTAGGAGTATTATTGCTCCTAGAAGTTAACTTGAACGATGAGGGAAGATGGTCCTTGTTGGTCCCACAAAATTGGCTCACATCACCCCTTTGGGTTAGACCAATGGTATGTGCATGGCTCACTATATATATACCAAAAGACCTTTCCGACCATATTTCTTAATCGCAAAATGTCGAAGTTTGGTTACTGATGAGGTCGGGTACCAAGTTGTGATTAGACTGATTTGTCGGAAATATGTCTTGTCGAAATACACGGTAACCTATGCTAATCTAATAATCTTGCATTGGATCGTGGATTCTGTGTCGATATTTTGCTCGTGAAATATTACGAGGGTCAATGGATTGGTTTCTGTCTGTTATTGCATGTTTTTTAAGTCATCTTCCAAAGGAAGTAATTCCATGCATATTAAGTAGTGATTAAGACGATTTATAATGATTTTGACAGTTCATAAAACTTTGTTTCTTTACTTTTTTTTAAAAAAAATGTTATTGACAGTCGTTTTATATCCATAATCAAAACTCTCCTTTTCATCTGTCGGCGAGGGGCAGCTTCACTAGCATTGCTTAAGCCAAAGATTAACATATGTTATCTTAATTAGGGTAGTTAAGAGTATCTATGATACTTTTCCCTAGCATTCCTTTTGTAATATTTAGCCCTTGCCCTTTTCTGACTCGGTCGCTATTTATTCCTTTCGACCAAGCACAAACATAAGATGATCACCTTAACCTGAGCAGCATCAGTGTAACTAAATAATCCAGAACAATGATCTATATGAATAATCATCATATTAGGCGGTCAGTGGCGGATCCAGCATTCAAATCCTGGGGCAAAAATGTTACAGGATTTTTTGTTAGTTTGGAAAGCCCTCTCTCAAACTAGAGCGGGATAAATATTGTTGTTCAAATATTGTTTCAAGTCTTTTGTCTATGTTAGACCCATTCAGTCCCATTTGCTCACTCATTTATCATTTTGTTCAGAACCGTTGGCAAAAGACTTCTGGGTCCCCCGTTTCAACTCACATCACCCGTACGCTTGAACGCTGGAAAGCGTCAGATACGGATATTTCGGTCCATGCACACTTGCAGCATCGACGGTAATGTATGTGGTTCATCGCGAGCCAAGCCGTCAAACCCATGTAACATGTGCTCAAACAAATCCAAGATTGAATGATTAGAAGAGTATTGGAATGGTGATTTGCTTCGTTGTTTTATTACTTGACCTCTTGGTTCCTTGAATGTTTGTCTTCTCATATAAATGAAGTATATAGTAATAAGAATCAACTAAGATGAAAAGGTCCTTGACAAGGACTGATATCCTCATGCTCACCTGCACATACGCTTTCATCACTCATCATAATTCATATGAAGACTAATTCTGGTGTTATTCACACGCATGAAAACTACTAGGCAGCATGATCATATCTCTATATTCACTTCCTACCGAAGGCCACGACTGGCATTTGTTACCTTCCAATCGTATAAGATAAGGCAATCAAAGAATTTCCGTGGAAGAACCCTGACTAATGAGACTTGAAGTCCTAGATGAGGTTCGTAACTAAAACTATGTTGGTATGTGTAAATTAAATAAACATATATGGCCTGAGACCCATATATTTATCTTATTTAATGATAAGATATATGATCTACATATTATGACAATATCTTAACTTATCAGATAAGTTAACTACCCATAAAATATCTTATTTTGTACATTTTCTAACTCTATAAACATAACTAATAGGTCATAGGGTTCATCTATGAATGATATCAATGATACACATCGAGCTCTATTTACTCGTCTCTTTACTCGTTGGCTTATGCGTAAAATCTAAGATGTACAATTCATACATGTTGCTGGGTTATATTTTGACGTACATCATCAAACGAGATCCGTTCGTGAGATAACATTGATGATAAATCTGGATAACAAGCCAATTTTTATTCGTATTGAATCCCTAACTTTAGAAACCAAAACCTCTCAACCCATAAAGTCAAATCTGAGAGCCGTGACGATCCAGAGCTGCGAGTACAGAGATCGCTCCAGAGGACAAGATACAATTTTTATCTTAATCAATCAGGTTCATGGGCAAATCGATGACTCGCGAGAACGATCCCAGTTTGAAAGTAGCGATGGATTGATAATATTCGCACCTCAGGTTCGTGCGGGTCATGGGATAGTCACAATTCAGGAAACGCTCGTTGTCTGTATAAAGCACCAATTGCTTCGATGTTGCCGCTGCCAGAAGATTAAGCCATGAAATATGCACCCCTATCTGGTTCTGCCTTTGGATGCGATCTTGAAAAGATGAGAAGGGTGGCAGCCAAAGATGAAATCGAAGTCGTGCGCATGTTTTTATTGCCAATGATGTGCAGCAATTCAAGTCTTCCAGGGTTACAAATTATTATTATTATTATTTTTAACCCATAGATAAATTAAATTATTAAATTTAATGGGAGTAAGTAGAGCATAATATCGAAATGATATTGGTCGTACATGAGTGAGTATTTCTTCGCATTTCTTCGCATTCTGTTTTGCAGAGTTGGACCAAAAAGGTACTTGTTTGATTTTATTATTTAAAAATATAACATGTGACAAACCTGACAGATATGATATAAATAAATTTAATTGTCCTATTTTGTTCCATTACTGACCTGACGAATGTTTCCCGTGTTCGTTAACCTCGATTTTTTTTAATTTTTATTAGTATTTTTGCACCATTTGAACAGAGCGAGTTTTCCTAATGGATAGATAGTTAGAAATATTATGAATTATATACCTGAGAATGTGAGTGTCCTTAGGATCTTCGATACTTTATGTATAGTTTCGAAGATGAGAATATTTGACACATTGGCTATATAATCGCATATATTCCCCATTCAAATATTATGGTGAAATATTAAGCGACATGGTTGTTTTACGTCGTAGGACCCATTGTAACGCCTCGATATTTTCTCCATCTTAATTGAGACGTGACGTCACTACCGCTACAAAATGAGTCCATAGCAAGGCAAATTTAGGATGGGGTCTACGTTAAGAACATTTAGGAAGCCATGGCCGAATAAACCACAACATAACGTCACAAGTGAAGATAGAAAATCATTAATACACATAGTCTTAATACATTAACTCCAAAGGACCGACTATATCTCAAACAGTTCAACGTTACAAACGAGCAGTGATTGCCCAGATAACTAAATATTACAACATGCCCTCTTTATTTCCATGGGGACGCTACCCTCAGCATCAGCTTGTTCGATCGTTGAAATAATTCAGGGTTTCGTTATCCATTGAAATTATATTTGGTATGACTATTTTCATAGATCGTCGAAATAATTATATCAAAATTTTTCAAATTTTGTAACGGGTTCGTATTTCCATTCAAAATTTAGTTTTAAGCACTCATTTATTTAAAGAAATTAATAACATAATTTAATAAACGTGCCTAAACTTCTTGGTTATTACACCCATATTCGCTATTTGCATGTTAATAAACAAAATTATAGACGACATGGTTTTCGTATGGATCGGGGATCCCATGTCCGATATATGCATGCTCAAAATAAAAGAAAAGGAGTTATATCCTCTTGTAATAAATTTTCATTTTTGCACTATTTGAATAGTAGAGCGTCCTTAAGCGGTTGAGGTTTGGAACGTAAAATTCGACCAATTTGATGTCTAAGACAAGTGGTTCTCTAATTAGCTCCGCAAGATGTGATATCCTCCCACTTACCTGACCAAATTCGATTTGACCTATAGGTATCTACGGAAAGTGGTTTTCTAATTATGTCCGCATGACACGGGTAACCGCCCACTTACCCGGCCAATTCGGTTAAAAAATTGATTCCCTATTCAACTATGGTGGCAAAATAAAAATTAACTTCAAGTGGATAGTTTAAATTGATAGAGCACATTAAAATTTTCAAAAAGAACTACAAGTCGTCTCTCATGGTCATGTGGGGGTGAGCTCAACGATCCTTCCTTGCACAATTTGAGGTAGGGTGTAGTACAATTAGAAAAGGTTTTAAGAGTAACTCCCTATATATGTCTGAAAGAGCAAATATTGGTCTCATGTTTGCTCATATTTCTAATTTTAGCAGTGCTATGGTAACATTGAGATCGCCTTTGTTAGATGTGCTCAATAGGGATGCACATTGGATGGCAAGAACTATTCACTTTGGTGCCATCGTCTACAGTTAGCTTTGGAGGCTGAGGAGTTAAAACATCATATTTTGACCAAAATGGATGCTCCTTGGTAAGGTGCAACCCAAAACCAACAAAGAGAATATGAAAGTGGATCAAGGATGATAAGAAAGCGCAAGTTGGCATATTGGTTTCTCTTGCTGACGATCTAGTTGCTGAGTTCGTCACTATTCCATTGGCTTATGACACGTGGGTAGCCATCCGAGATACTTACGGCGGTATCTCTGCCATAAGGTTGCGATCTCTCATTATGCAACTTGAAATCTCACATTCGAAACATGCCCAACATGATGAGAGATTTGATCGTAAGTGGCCATCACCTCAGGGACGAGCAGAAGGTGCTTTCAATGCTTAAGTCCTTATCAAAGTCATGGGATGACTTTGTAATACAGATGACACATGATGAGAGCATAAAAACTCTCAAAGATGTTAATTCTCATTTAGAGCTTGAAGCAGATCGTCCGACCTTGTAGGTTCTCACCCAAAACCTTTATACACTCGAGGAAAGAGTCAGCGCAAGACAAAGGGGTTTCGTAGCGACAACAAGCCACAAGATGGCAATAAAGGACCTAATAAGCAATCACTACCTCAACCTAAGGTGGGCGAAAAGAGAAAGCGTACACGTCATCGGAATCGAGGAATCCGGAGTTCCAAAAGGAAAGCCAAACAAGAAAGATGCTTCAACTGTGACAAGGAGGGACATTTCGCTCATCATTGAACTGAGGTGAAGAAGGTATTCTATTATTCCCACTCTTATGCTAAAATGATTACATATGCACTGTGTGCGGACTCTAATCCATCCTGGGTGGATTCCGGAGCAACATAGCACTTAGCATGAGATTGTTGAGGGTTCACGAGAGATTGAAAGATTCCAAAAGGCAATCATTCTATTATTCATGGATAATAGCACGGTTCATGAAAGATGTCGTTTCAGTTCAAGCATTACCTTCTATTGGTTTTCGTTTTGTAATAGTTTTGAACTCTATGAATATTATTTTGGATGAACATGTCTTTAGTAAATCTCATTTAATGGATGGTTTTTATATTTTGATGTTGGTAATTTTGCTTATACGGTTTCTAGTTCCAAATCTTCTCTGAATTTGCATGCTAGGTCATACTGAACAGGAAAGGATGACTAGATTGGCTAGACGCGGCCTAATGGGGCCGCTCACCGCAGCCGATCTTTCAATATGCGAGTCTTGCTTGACTGGAAAAGCAGTGCGCAAACCATTTGGGAAGGGGTTGCGAGATGATAATCCTCTAGAGCTTATTCACTCAGACATATGCAGTTCTTTCAATACTCGTGCTCGTAACGGATCATACTTTTCGCGATATGGTCATGTCTATTTGATTGCTCACAAGTCTGAGGGAGATGTTTTTAACTCGTTCTAAAGGAGGTTGAAAATCAGCTCCGTAGAATTGTGAAGGTTCTTAGGACTGATCGCGGATGTGAATAACTATCTGAGCAATTTAGACTGCTCATACGTCGAAATAAAATGGTGTTGCCGAGAGAAGGAAACGTCCATTGTTAGACATGGTAAGAAGTTTGATGGTACAAGCGAATCACCCGTTATCCTTTTTGGGGTGATGCATTGTTGACTGTTGCCTACATATTAAACCGTGTGCCGACTAAGTCAATGCCTGATACACCTTATGAAAGGTGGATTGGGCATAGGCCTAGTCTAGGCCATATGCAACGATGGGGTTTTGCAGTATTTGTGTTCATGCCTTCAGCTCAAGTTACAAAGCTGAACCCAAGAAGACGCAAAGGGATATTTATCAGATATCCGAGCACTTGAAGGATATGTGATGTTATGCGAACAATCAGATGGCACACTGACTGAGATTGAAACATGAGATGTGACATTAATCAAGGATGAATTTCCTAACAAAGGCGAAGTGAAGAAGGATATTAAACTCAATGAGTTAGATTTTAAAGATGTCACAATTGGATCGTTCGACGAAGGTGGGGAATTAGCTCCTAATGTCGTCAATGATTGTAGTGAAGATGCTGCTATGAGTGGGAGCACTCTTATCGACGGTGTACCTAGTGGGAGCACTGTGGAACCTATTTCCAATGGGAGCTTGCAAACTCCTATAGATATGGAAACTGAGCCTTCGAATACTTCTCCACGAAAAACTAAGCGAAAGGTTGTCGCACCTAAATGGTTTGACGAATTAACTTTTATCGTTGAGTTAGTAGATCGTGATGAGCCACGAAATGTTCATGAGGCTCTCACATCGCCTAATGCATCTGAGTGGAAAGTTGATATAAAGGATGAGCTAGATTCCATGAGAAGGAATCAAGTGTGGGAGTTAGTTGATCGTTCGGCTGGGCTCTCTACGATTGGAAACAAATGGATTTTCAAGATTAAGCGCAAACTTGATGGGACGATCGACAAGTACAAGCCATGTCTCGTGACAAAAGGTTTCACGCAATAGGAAGGTGTTGGTTATGATCAGACATATTTTTTTTGTAGTGCGTATAAACTCTGTGCGTCTTATTCTGGCGATAGTAGCGTATCTAGATCTGAAATTATATCAAATTGATGTGAAGACTGCATTTCTTAATAGGGAACTTAAGGAGGAGATCTATATGGCTTAGGCTTTGTGCTTCGAGGCCAGTGGGAGCCAGCGTAAACAGGTCTGCATCTTACGACGTTCCATTTATAGACTCATGCAGTCTTCTAGACAATGGTATCTTCGCTTTCATCGAGCTATGCTTGAGACAAAGTTTATAATCGTAGAATAGGATCATTGTGTGTATGTGAAGTGCTCCAAGGAGAGTTTTCTCCTACTCCCGCTCTATGTCGATGACATACTTATCACCGAAAATGATAAGGATAGGATTATCACCACTCAGAAGTGGTTATCCTCTCTATTTGAGATGAAGGACATGGGTGCGGCTCATTTTATCTTTGGGATAAAGATCGTTCGTGATTGATCAAAATGGCTTCTTGGGATGAGTCAACAGACTTATATTGAGAAGGTATTGGAGTGTTTTAACATGAATCAAGCCAAACCCATTGACACGTCATGTGAAAAGAGTGCTACACTCTTCCATGATCAGCCTCCCCAGATTGATGCAGAAAGACATAAGATGTCTTTCATTCCTTACGCTAGTGCAGTCGAAAGTTTGATGTATGCTACGGTGTGTACTGGACCTGATATACGCTTCGTGGTAAGTTTGGAAAGTCGTTTGCAAAGCGATCCCGGTCTCGAGCATTGGAAGGCTGTGAAAGCGTATTTTGAGGTATTTATGGGGTACTGCCAATTATATGTTTTTCTTTCAAGGATAAGAGTTTCGCCTATGAGGATATGCTCCCAGATGAGTGGAAATTCACGTTAGCCTATGCGTTTACGTAGACTGGTGGAGCTGTATCTTGGAGTAGCAAGAAGCAGACTTGCATTGCTCTATCCATCATGAAGGTCGAGTAAATTGTAATACCCGAGAAATTTGGGAGTTTTCAGACGAATATATAACGTTGCGATTTTTAAAATAAATCGTACCAAAAGGTTATATATTTAAATTTAAGAAAACATTTGATTAATTAAATCAAATATGACGACGAAATATTTTGGGATGATTAGTTGAACGCGTCAATAAACGTTAGGAACAAATAACGGTACGTTATAATGTTATAAACGTTACGTGCAAGGACTATTGATTTAATCCCAAAAACAATGAATTTTGACTCGGGAGGTCATATTTTCATACACGGGATAAATCTATCGATGTAAATAGATTTTTCGTGGATTAATATTACGAAATTTAGGTGGATAATAGACCGAACGAGACGTTTCGTGGGACGAAACGTGGGTTTAAACCCACCTCATCAATTCCTTTTCTTTCCCTCCACTTTTCTTTCTCCATTTCCCTTCCACCCACCGCACCACTTCACCACTTCACCCACCTCCATTCTCCTTGCCGACCACCATCATTACCATCCTCGGCCAAACCTCCGCAGCTCCCGCAGCCACCATGAGGACACCAGGATCATCATCATCATCAAGCTAATCATCATCAAGCAACAATCATCATCAACAACATAATCATCATCATCAAACGATTGTTTCCATCATCATCATCATCAACGCACCATCATCAAGGCGAAGGCAGCAGCAAGCCGGGGAGGAGAACCAACATCAGCCGCCCAGAGATCATCAAAGGATCAAACCGTGTGTTCGTGTGTTTAAGAAAATCAAACGCGTTCAAGGTAAGCTCACTCGTCCGATTCACCTCTTTTAAATATTCACATGATTCAAACACGTTCATGCATGCCTTGGGAGGTGAATATACTGTGTTTGATGAGTGCATATTATTTTGGGGGCTTAAAACCGTGATTTGAGCGTTCCGGATTTGGGCAGAAGGATTTCCTAGAGGTTCTGCCCTGAGGTTCGTCGCGCCCGCGACAAGGGAGAAGCATGGCGCGCCCGCTACACGGGTAGCGGCCGCGCCGAGGGAGAAACGTGGCGCGCCCACGACTGGGTCACAGGCAGGAAAATAATAATAATAATAATAAATAGAAAACGGCCAAGATAAAAATAAAGGCTTTCGGTAGTTTTTCACCGTCTGGCTAGCCCTCACCGTGACAGCCCAATGTTAATCGTGCCTTTGACGGCCTTTTGACCGTGGGAAATACAATTTCGAACCCCGAACTTTAAACCTAAACGCGTATTAATTCGTTAATCGTGCATAAACGATCACGTTTGACATGTGATGAGATATTTGGGGGTTGAAATAAAATAGAATGTACCCTCATGGGAAATAAAATGAAAGTGATCTCGAAATGATTAATAACAAGGGGACGGGGGTTGAGGATCATAG